>JAHLJT010009419.1:45040238-45075614 GCA_031308135.1 Acheta domesticus
TCTACTTCTATTTCTACTTCTTCTTCTACTACTTCTTCTACTTCTTCTCCTTCTTCTCCTTCTATTTCTACTTCTTCTTCTACTTCTTCTTTTTTATTGCCCTTCCCTTTCTATTAGAGGCGGGATCTCACGATTATCTTCGCAATTTTATAGCTCTACTTCTCTTCTAAGGCTCCAACGATCTTGTCAAGTTACTTACTATTTTATCAAAAATCAACATGGCCTTTTATTCTTACACTATTTGCATTTCTGTTTACTGTAATTTAGAAATTTTAATTCATAATGAAAATTAATATTCTTGATAAATAATTAGGACTTAATAACAAGGTATCAGGTTTGTTATGTTCACAAGTAAATATTTATGAGGCGTTCGGCTGTAAATAACGGAATCTGACATTTCATGTTTCGTAGGAAATGCAACGTAACAGCAGTGTGTACGGGTGACGATGTGCACGTCATATCGTAGAAGTGAATTATTACTCCAATTTTTGTATATTATAGAAACCCCTTAAAATGTAATGTGTAAATCACTACTCCCTCTCGTTCATAATGTCCAATAATTTTAGTTTTGCTGAAAATGTGGGTTACAACTACATTAAAATGCTTCATATGTTTACATTAATTGCAAATTTTATGAAATTCATGAATATTACTATTATTACATATTTTTAATAAGCAATAATTTTCATTACACTCTGTATGCGAGCGTTTACACATATTTATGCACACTATTTTCTTTAGCACTGTTTCACAGAAATCCCTTCCGCGGGAAAACCACTCAAATAATTGTCATCTTTGGTATAGGGCCGAGAATAATCGCTTTGCCTATAGTTAAAATACTATTTTCGTCGTTATTGTGAGTACGATTCGTGTTGTATATTTGTGAAGTATAAAATCCTAGAATCAAGAAATTTTATTCGTATATAACTTGTATTATAGCTACTTCTCGTAAAGTCTGCCCACTTTAAAATATGCTTGTTTAAAACCAAGAATTTGAAGGGTATAAACGTTGTCGGCATGTTTCACCATGGAATTCACCGTCCTGCCAAAGAACAGCCTTCAGTGTTGTCAATTCCCGTCTCAGAGAGACTCCAGCCACTTTACATCAGCGACGGGGAGCATTTCAGCTTCACAACAGACACATTTCCGCGGAGAATCAATTGAAATAATTGTTATTCTCGGTATGATGTCGCGATCTATGATTCTGCCACCAGTTAAAATATTACTTTTCAGAATATTGCCTGTCGATGACTAAATATAACTTCGATTTCAACTCCACAACTCAGCTTTGATAGAAGGAATTTGTTTCTATATTTCTCGTCATAATGATCAATTGTGAAATAAACTGGAAAACTGCGAAATCAGTGGTTAGACCTAAGCCCAGTTTGTGTCTTTCTTGTTGGGATTTTAAGTGAGAATTATTTCGTAAAATTTGAAAATAATGAAAGGACTGAATCACTGAATTTTCAATCTTTACCACTCATTCGTATAGATTCAAGTAAGGAGACTCATATAATGAAGATGCAAGGAAGATGACGCATATAACAATTATATTTTTAGGTGGAAAATTTATTTTTCCCTAATTTTTCCCTGCATTTATTTATATGATAATTTTAATGTTTTAAATTAATGTGGTGAAGTAAAGTGGGATTAAGACACTTTATAGAGTATTAAATTATTTGTAAACCTTGAATGGTCCGGTATCTTTTTTATCGGTGTGAAAATGTGAATATGATTAAAAAGTCGTTGTTAAAATGCAAACATTTCCGGAAGTTTGAAGATTTAGATAAATTAGAAAATATTTTTTTAGGATTTTTTGAAGCAACCTCATTAATTCTTATTAAATACGTCTCGTAATTGTTTGTTCTCGCATAGATCGCATCATTTTCGAAGTCTGTCCTCTAGGAAAATATCTATTACTTGATAACTCAACTGAATAAGTATTTGAGAAAATGGGGTATTTTTACTGTCAAATTCAGAAAACGGACAATCATGATCAAATTTGCCAATTCAGAATAAATAGTTATATAACTACTTGACCTTTTGGGAGACTTGAATCACTTTCCAAAAACTCATTTATGACTGCGGCAAAGATACCAAGACTGCGGACTCTGATACCAAGACTGATGTGAACCGCTGATTGTTGAGGCGCATAACATGAGAGTGTGAAGATTGGGAATCCATTTTGCCGATGAGGTAAAAAAAAACATCTTTTCCAATTTCTAGAATGTTCCAAAATTTGTAATTGTACCGTCAGTTTTCCATTTATAAATATATTCAGACATTTAATATTAACTGAATATTTTATAAAGAAAAATACTGGAGAACATTTTAACTGCAGTTATATTTAAATATCGCCGAATCCGCATCACATAGAAAAGGGAAGGGAAATATTTATCCAAAGATATTATTTTCCAGAACAAACTGTCCGTTCGACATGAAATTCAGAAGTACTGCACGAATAACACAGTCCCGTTTTACCAATTACCCATTTTCTCACGTGAAAGGTTCAAAATCTTAATGCTTTGAATTGTGAAAGTATTCACGCCATTCAAGTCACGGGAATTTAGAAAGAAAGAAAAAGCAATGCCAACAGACTACAACACGACATACATCCTTATGAATGAGGGGAATCCCTAGTTACAAATCTGAAGAATATCGTAAGAATTATTGAAGAAAAATAGTTGTCACCATTTATATTGCCCCATAAACGTCGCCATTGTTAAATTTAAATACCCGTGGTCGCGGTTTCCAGAATCTGACTCTCCGTCTGGTTAATGTCTGTTGCACCTCCTGGCAAAGGTTTGTTTTATAGAAATGCAGGTCGATTTCGATGATTTTCCATCAGAGTAACTCCACCAGAGGATTTTCCACGAAAGAGGACGCCTATGGCAACATGGATGTTATCACTGGTAATTATATGATTCCTATGTCACAAATAATGAAGTGTAAATTTCCATACGTCGTGTCAAAACCTTAATCTAGTAAAATTTCAAATAATGTGCAAAGATTCAAGGACCAGTGAAGATTTACATTTTCGGAGAAAGAAACAGAGAACAACTAGTAGAGCTTTCTCACATCATTTCTAAATTTGCAACTGTCTAAAATTTAGAAAGTTCAGCGATAATGAGACTAGCGCTATTTTAAAGTAAAATGAGTTCTTAGCTCTCTAAAAAAACAAAGAAAAAAATTGGGGTCGTTTTTAAGATATTACTGCATTGTTTATAAATTGAATTAATTTCAAGCAGAAAGTTTGTGGCAACTATTTGTCATATAAACGCCGTTGTTTCAAGGTCTAATTGTTTAAAATTTATTTCTTTAAACAATAAACTCTATTATCAATATTGAATTTTTGCAATGTTCGAAAATACAGAGTTCGTTGAAATTGGAGCCATAACTTTTTTCCGTTGTTTGCTACATTCCTACTCGTTTTACTCGTGTAAAACGTTTAAAGAAAAAAATTCTGAACAATATTTTAGAAAATAATTTTTAAACATTTCCCATATTTTACGCAAAATTGTACGGAGTTATGCCTAAATTGACCAAGCACCACTTTGTATTAATACGTTAGATTACGTGACAAGGTGTAAACTAACAATTTAAAAAAATTGATTTCTTTACATTTTTTCTACACGATATTGATTTGAACCCAGTGCCAAATACTCTATCATTATAATTATATTTTGCATCCGTTGACTAAATGCCTAATGTTCCGTTTTTGTTTCGCAACAGTCGATTATGCGAGAAATGACCGACATTCGGTCACATGATGCATTATTGTTTCGTTCCCGCGCGCTGTGGTTGGCATTGTGTGTATGTACTTGCGAGTCAATCCTCCGACCGTATTTATAATTTATTATTGATGGTGTCTAATGCTAAAGGCAGTTTAGATTAGCATGCCACATCGCAGAGTATAAGGCAGACGTTTCTTATACCTGGACACAGCTTCCTTCGGAAGGACAGCGATTTCGGAGATATAGAATGCGCTCTCAAACTGCAAAAGGGACTTTGACACAACTAGATTACGTAAATGTCATGAAAATAGTCAAAAAAGAAATCCTTTTACAGTTTATGAATAAGCTGAAGATTCAAGAGTACTGCATTATTGAAAAGAAAATAGAACAATCGGAAACCCTATTCCCGAAAAGAAGAAATAAACTGTCTAAAGGTGAGACAGAGAGATAGAACTCATAATACACACGCTATTTAATATAGTGTTCAAAATTGAATTTAATGGTGAATCATTTGATGGTGACATTAAGAAGAAAAACAAACAGGAACAAGAAAAATACCGGCTTTACCAAATTGCAAAAGACAACTAATTTTCATGCCCTCCGACACGACTCTTGGCCAAACGGGAAACCAATCCGTGCAGCCAAGCTACACGACCATGTCTATCTATAATGAACGTGATACCAAATGATGAACAAGATTGTATCGCAAGGTATTCCAGCCACCCTAATAGCGAGACAGCCCTCAACTTGATTTTGTTGCTGACGGTGAAATGTCAAAATAAGAAATTATTTATTTTTTCATCTATACATTGTATTTTCATGTATTCACATAAGTGTAGGGGAAACTGTCCTAAAAAAGACGTACTGGGATAAAAATGACACACCTCATATTTCTCCCAATTGCCGCCACTGGTCAGCACTTTTCACGAGCAAGGTACGTGAGGTACGAGGGCTAGGGTTGGTGACAGTGAATCCACTGGAAATGGTGTAGTTCTCTCGTGCGAATGTTCTTGCTGCCACGAAATCATTTTCGAGGTTGAGAAGTTTGCGACAACTGTTCTCCTGTGATAATTTACATCGTTTAGGTGTGATTCAATTCATTCACTATAAATAAGATAAGTAAATACTTTATTTCTGAGTATTTTCAGCACATTTATAACCTGCATTTCCAAGGGCTTGGTAACAGGACTTCTGCACATTGAACATATGATCTAATGGTAAAATGACATAACTGTTGCAGTCATACTCCGTCATTTTAAACCCCAACGGAAATTATCATGAGAAAAAACGTCTTCAGATTGGTTTCTGTGCGGCATCTTGTAACTGAAGTAAGTTTGGTGAAGAAAAGGAGAACAAGGGGACGTCACTTACTCTAAAAATAGCTTGCAATCTGGAAAGGAAACCTGTAGTATGCGGACGGCAGTTCAAAGTTGCCGCGCTAACTGCGCGGCAAAGAGCGCCGGCAGCATGTTCCCGCCTCCGGCAGCGCGCAGACAGAGCGGTCGGCATCAGGCGCGCTGAGCTTCGTCAAGCGCGCCAAGGGTGTGCTCAGAAACCAGCCACGCCTGTTCCTGGGCTCCGCGCACTGGTGAACCGGCCAATCAGGGGAAGCCGCGGAAGCCTTGCGCGGGAGCTGGCCCAAATAAAAGGACGCCGACGGAGGATCACCGGCAGTAGAGCGCTCGGCGTGGTTTCAGCCAGAATGGCATATTGTTTTTGTATATGAAGTTTTGTGGTAACTGTACATAGCGGCCGAGGTTGGCCCAGATTTTTGTAAATAAATATTCTTATGGAAAGTGAGTGTTTTTGAGTTATAACAGTGGCGACGAGTAAAAAGGAGAATGAACGCGGAACAATTTCACAACGGATGGGCGTGTCTACAGCAGCACAGCAGCAGCAGATGGCGATGATGGTGCAGACATTGCAGCAAGCGGCAATTTCCTCACGACCGAGCAGCCCAGCCCCGCCGTTCGCAACTTACGATGCAGCAGAGGAAACCTTGCGAAGATATGTGGCCAGATTGGAGCAACATTTGTTATGCTATGATATTAAAGAGGAATCTCGAAAAGAAGCATTTTATTCTGGCCACAATCGGCGCACCGTTAAATAGGTTGTTACGTAAGTTAAGCAAGGAAGAAGAGATTTCGCAGGTAGTCATACGATATACTTAAACAGCGGCTGCTAGCTCATTTTTCGAGGGAGACGCATTTAGTTGCGGCACGCTACAAGTTTTATTCATCAAGAATGAAGCCAGGCCAATACGCATGCCGATTGGAGCTACGGAGTTGAAGAGGTTTGGCTAAGCGTTGTGCGTTTGAATGCAACACAGAGAAATCGTATGCGGAGTCATTGATACGTGGACATGTTGGTAATGCATACGCCGGAAAAAGAAGTTCGGTGGGCATTATTGCAACAAAACAAACCCGTCTTTGGAAGACGCCTTAAAATTAGCAACATCGTATGAAGGTAACGAAGCATACGGGCGCATCAGATGACGTTAGGCGATAGAGCAGCAAGAGATGTAGAGGAAATGAGTGTACAGGAGGAAATTGGGTAGCCAAGCCACGAAGCAGGAAGCCAGCAGGAGAAGAAAAGTCCTTCCACCAGCAGAGGCAAGCTATTGAAGTCTTGTAGACAGTGTTTTAGTAGTCACGACAGGAAGGTTTGCAGATTCCTCAGAGCGGAGTGCTACAAGTGCGGTAAGAAAGGGCATATTAGAGAAGTGTGCAACAGTGGTTCTGCTGAAAACAGACGACAAGAAATGGACATCGATGAGGTGAGCGGGCACGTCAGAGAAGGACGCAGCAGTGTTATTGCCGAAAGCCAGCGGCAAGAAAGAGGCATCGATGAAGGGGATGGTGATTTGTATTTATTCGCTTATGCAGTGTGATGACAAAAGTAAATTGTTTGTAAACTTGGAAATAGGTGGTAAATCTGTATTATTCCAGGTGGATACAGGTGCAGCAGCAACTCTAATAAGCATGACTACTTATGAGCAGCTGGGTTCTCCGCCTTGCGCCTCGCTGAACACAGTTTTTATGGATATGCTAGACAGAGAATCAAGACGAAAGGGTAAGATAAGCCTGCTAGCGAAATACAAAGCGATGGAAAGACAAGTAACACTGGTGGTTGTGGACAGTCGTGATGCGGTTAACATTCTAGGAATGGATGTTTTCACAATTTTTGGATTTACGGTTCAGGACGCGTTTGTCATTCAGACTAGCGCCCTGCCAAAGGAGGTAAGAATGTGATAGATTTGAATTCAGAAGGTTTTTCGGAGCATTGGGAAAATGCAAATTTTTTGAGGCGCATTTGCAGTTGAAGAAAGATGCCACCCCTAAATTTTTTAAAGCACGACCTGTTTCCCCTGGCAGTGAAAGATAAAGTAAAAAAGGAAATCGACAGGTTAGTAGATTTGGACGTCTTGACCCCCGTCAGTACTAGTGCATGGGCAACTCCAGTAGTCATAGTAAAAAAGAAAGACGGTAAAATTAGAATGTGCGGAGATTTCAAGAGCACCGTTAATGCGCAACTCATGGTAGAGCAGTTCCCCATCCCCAGAGCAGAAGAGCTTTTTCAGAAGCTAGCGGGCGGGCAGAGATTTTCAAAAATAGATTTGCGGGACGCGTATCTGCAGATCCCGTTAGATGAAGAGTCTGCGAACTTATTGGTAATTAACACACCGTTCGGGCTTTACCGATACAACCGGTTGCCTTTCGGGGTCGCTTCAGCTGCGGCTATTTTCCAGCGCTGCCTGCATACGCTGACAGCCCAGGTGAAGGGCAGCGCCAACTACCTAGATGATATAGTGGTAACGGGCGAGTCGGAGGAGGAACATCTACAAAACTTGAATCTCTTATTAAAGACTTTAAATGAATGGGGCCTAAGGGTTAACTTGGATAAGTGTGATTTTTTTAAAGAACAGATTACTTATCTAGGTCACGTGTTGGATAGCTCGGGGATCAGGCCAACCGGAGAAAACTCAACGGCGATTCAGCAGCTTCCGGTTCCTGTTAATTTGCAGCAGCTACAGTCATTTCTGGGGAAGATTAATTACTATGGCAAATTTATCAAGAACATGGGCGGAAATAGCAGCACCCCTCAACGCGTTGCGTAAGAAAGGCGTAAAATGGCATTGGTCGGCAGATTGTGACAAGGCATTTCGGAGGTTGAAAGAGAATTTAATGCAGGCAGTTAAATTGGAACATTTTTTGCCAGATAGAACGACTATACTAGCTGTAGATGCATCAGAATATGGTATTGGGGCAGTCCTTTCGCAGAAGGATGCTAAGGGTGTTGAGCGGCCAATTGCTTGTGTGTCAAAAACGTTGAATGTTCACCAGAAGAATTACTCCTCAGATAGAAAAAGAAGCTTTAGCAATTTGTATACGGCGTGAGAAAATTCAACGAATACTTGTATGGGTCAAAGTTCATAATCATTACTGATCATAAGCCGTTGGTGTCTTTGTTCTCGCCACACAAGCGTATCCCAGATAATACGGCGCGTAAGATGCAAAGGTGGGCGCTTTTCCTGTCTGATTATAGTTACAGGATACTTTACAGATCTACATATCAGCATGCTAACGCAGATGCACTATCCCGTCTTCCGCAAGGGCCGGATGCAACTTTTGACTCTGAGGACATCGCCTGTCTCCAGCTGGACCAAGCCGAAGAGGAGCAGTATCAGGTTTTCCAGTCTCGTCATATCAAGTGGCAAAGGAAACAAAGAAGGATCCGCAGCTCAGGCAAGTGCTGTACCCAGTGCAAACTGGTTGGTCCAGCGCGCATAGGCGAACCAGGGCGCTGACGGAATGGTATAAGCTCCAACACAGGCTGTCGGTTAAGGGCGGGCGTATTATTACTGGCTAGCGATGAAGGAGTTAGGGTAGTGATTCCGCATAAGTTGCGACCAAAGGTATTACGCCTTTTACATGAGGGTCATTGGGGTATAGCCAGGACAAAGCAAGCAGCCCGCCGTTATTGTTATTGGCCAGGAATAACCAAAGATATAGAGGAGATGAGCAAGCATTGCGAAGCATGCCAAACTAGTCAGGCAGCGCCGAGAGCGGATTTAAGCTCATGGCCCCAACCCTGCGAGCCGTGGGAACCGCATACATGTAGATTTTGCGGGTCCTTTCTTAGGGCATATGTGGTTGTTAGTAGTGGACGCATTGTCAAATTATCCGTACGTGATGCGCATGCAACACACAACTGCACCACATACAATAGATGCTTTGAAGAAAGTTTTCGTAACAGAAGGCCTCCCACGAGTATTGATCTCCGATAACGGCCCGCAGTTCATATCAGCGGAATTTCAAAAATTTTGTAAAAGTAGCGGGATACAGCACATTTTGGCTCCACCGTTCCATCCTCAGTCAAATGGAGAGGTGGAAAGATTAGTGCAGACGTTCAAGTCAGCCATGCTTAAAGCAACTAGAGCGGGTGCATCAGTAGAGCAGGCGTTACTTAGCATGTTGACCACCTATAGGACGTTACCGAATATGTCAGGTAGAAGCCCCGCTCAAGTATTGCATGGTCGGCAGCCCCGTACCTTATTGTCCTTGTTATTTCCGGAAGAAGTGCCAGTGTCAACCAAAGGCGCTAAATTCAAGAGAGGAGATAAGGTACTGGTAAGAGTGTACGGAAGTAATTGTAAGTGGCAACCAGCAATAGTAACTGCAATAAGAGGAGGCAGAGTTTACGTCCTCAGGACAGAAGATAGATCAATCTCTCGGCATCAATCACAGATTAGGAGACGGTACTACGATTCTGTAGTAGATAAGCAACAGGCGGGGGGGGCAGCGCAGAGCAGGGCAACAGAAAGTGTAATGCGTTTTCCCTTTTCAAGCCAGCAGGAGGAGCGGCCCACACTGGATTCCGGCGCAACCATTCGAGGAGCCATCTCTACAGTCGCAGCAGCGGCCGGCATTGCGGAGGAGCAACCGACTGCGTCGTTTCACCCCCTACATCACAACTTCGGTGGGGAGGGTGTAGTATGCGGACGGCAGTTCAAAGTTGCCGCGCTAACTGCGCGGCAAGAGCGCCGGCAGCATGTTCCCGCCTCCGGCAGCGCGCAGCACAGAGCGTCGGCATCAGGCGCGCTGAGCTTCGTCAAGCGCGCCAAGGGTGTGCTCAGAAACCAGCCACGCCTGTTACCTGGGCTCCGCGCACTGGTGAACCGGCCAATCAGGGGAAGCCGCGGGAAGCCTTGCGCGGGAGCTGGCCCAAATAAAAGGACGCCGACGGAGGATCACCGGCAGTAGAGCGCTCGGCGTGGTTTCAGCCAGATGGCATATTGTTTTTTGTATATGAAGTTTTGTGGTAACTGTACATAGCGGCCGAGTTGGCCCAGATTTTTGTAAATAAATATTCTTATGGAAAGTGAGTGTTTTTGAGTTATATAACTCGTATGTGAGATTGTAATATTATTAAATAGAATACAGAAAAAAACATTTTTTAACATTTTAAAGAAACAATCATCCCAAAACCAAGTGGGCTTCCGCAGGGTCGTGAACTATTCCTTTTGTCTGCACTTTGCAGACTATGACACAAGGGTTTGATTGATTGATTAGTGTGTCCGAGTGAGTCAACTGCTAAGGTCATTATTCCCGTGAGTGTAGAGGATGATTTTTTCTCGACGGGAGGCGGCGGTGATCTTCCCCGATGGATGGTGACATCGGGCGTCGATCTACTGTCGGTTAGCGAGGTTTTCCTCGACCAAGTATCTCCGAGCAGAGCCCCAGACAGGAACAAGCTCTAAGCTCCCGACCGCTCTCCCGGCTTTTGTGGAAGTGTAGTTAATGTAAGTGTGTGTGTAATCGGATAGGATGGATCGCGCATGGACCATGTTCCGTTTGTTAGGAGTACTGCTCCGGCATTCGCCTGGTATTGACCGGAGAAACCACGGAAAACTACCGATAAGAATGACCAGCCGCTAGAATTCACCTCCAGGCAGAGACATAACTTGACCCAGCTATCCAGCTAGAGTCCAAAATCCTGCCACCATCGGGACACGAACTTACGACTCCAAAGGAAGGAAGCGCACATGCCCGTGTGATGCGTAACTCTGCAACATTCATTGCCATCTTGCGTAACTCGGAAACCAAGCGCCCTAAGCCCTTGAAAGCAGATTTTCCTATACACAGAGAGCCACGAGTATGTTTCCTAAACCAAAATCTGCAAAATGATATGTATTGGGAGGGGCTATTACATTGTTTTGAAGCATTTCTTAGCACCAAGATTCAGAACATCCTTAAATGATTTAAAATCTGGAGAATGATTGCAGTGAATTCAACTAGCTGTTTATAAATTATAAAAATGGTGAAACTTACTGTGTAGATGAGGTAACGATGAAATTCAATGAAATATTTATCCATTTCAGGTTACAAAGTCAGTCATATTTGCATGGACATGCATGGGCATGGACATATTATTAGTGTACCTATGTACCTATTAGTGTTAGAGCTTGTTCCATATAGTTGTTAGATATATCCAGCGAATAATACATTCTCTATTTTATACTATCAAGTTACTCATTTCTGGACCGCATTTCTGAAAAAAATTCGTAAAAATGTTCGTCCGTAAACTACGTAAGGTAGAACAAGCAACCACACTGATCGAATGTATCTTGTAAAATACAAACAATCCAAGTTACACATTCGTCGTACTGTTGTGAATTTTACATCGCACGATTTACAGATGAAAATTTTAAGACGTCATTATTTGAATATCGACCCCGGATCGCGCGGCAGGTGTAGGATAAGAAGCACAGCTGAATGCGATGGGCGTAGATACAGAAACACATCGAGTTAGGTTGTCAATACCCCCTCCCACAACCTCTGGCCCACTAGTATCAGGGGCGGACCCGGGCGATCATTTGGGGGAGGATCACAGATTATTGTTATATAATAAACATATTTGTAAGTATATTGTATATTATTTTGTTAGTGTATAACACAATAGAATCTTTTTAAAATACTTACAAAATTCTAACAAATATTTATTTAATTTAATTAAATTCATTTAAATTTTTTAAATAATTTTTTTCAAATAAATGAAATTCACCAGCGAAAACTCTAGAACGTTTGTGGAAGCGCACTGGCCCTCGTGCCACTGTAGTATATTCTTTGTTATTGTTATTGTATCTTGAAATATTTCCCCCGCATTCAATTGCAGCAGTAATTAAGAAATTAATACTGCCTTAAATAAATTTCTGAAGACGATTAATTTGTTTTAGAATTTTTTACAAGATACCTTAAAATATTGTTGAACAGGAACCCTACTTTTATTGGGCGTTGGCGAGGGTCCTGTTTGAAGGCCCTTACTTTAGGGGCCGCGGTGTTGGGGGCCGGTTTCACCATTCATCCCTGATGCAGATAGTCCAAGTACACGAAGTCGGGGAGGACGTATCGGTGACTTGTAAAACTATTGTGGAAAGAGAAACATGAATTGAAAGTGCAATAAGATAACAAAATTACCTTCAAAGTTATTTTTATTCGTTTCAAGAAATTATGAGACTCATTACAAGCTAACCTTCAAAACTTCCTAATGTAGTTTATTCTTTCGAGAGTGACCAACAATTTCCGGGTTCTCTTTTTACGTCTCATGTTTTCTCCGCAAATACTATCAAATTTTTGTTTTAGAATACTAAGAAATCTGCAACAAAAAATGGGAAGAAAGCTAATCGTTGATTCAGCAATTTTTGATTAGCGTGAAAGCAATCCTTGGATAAACGTTTTTGCGCAAAAAATAAATTCCTTTAATTTAGGAGTAAAATAACTGAGTTTTAGATAATTACAAAGATATATGTTGGCCCCGTGACAAGATCGGTAAAGCAGTAGTGCCATAGTGATCACTGAACCGTGGGGTTGCGGGTTCGAGTCCCGTTTCGGGCATGGATGAATGTGTTCATACTTTCACCCCTATCATTGCGATTTCGTTTCATCCTCATACCATACTCATATCATTACTATTTCGTTAAATCCAATAGTGGTCGCTAATGACCTAGTAGTTGATGCGACCTTTCTTTTTTTTTTTAAAAAAAAAAAAAGGATATGTCTCTTAAGATATTTGCTAGCAACTTGGTTTCATACGATAATGTTATAATTTTGAACAGAGGATTAGCTAAAACTGAGAATAATATTGCACAATCAGAATATTTTGATTTGTTGAAACAAGAATGCTTTCTAATCTACAGTCCATTACAAATTCAAAATAGTACTATGCATTTAAATATATTGTGTCGGAAATAGGTATTCTGCCATCTTCCCCAAGTCCAAAGTATGTTTGTGAACCCTCTTGATGTAATTTCTCCGTATTTATTAAAAACACTCATTACAATAGATTAACATTTTTGTTCAAATGCAAATAAAAATTAACAACACAAAATAAAACATAACCCCGACAGTTACACCTTCCTTTACATGGTAATTTCAAAACACGACAGATTTCATTACGTAACATTCATAGTACAGTCAATTACAGTCAATACATTACATCACAGTAAAGGACAGATTTCAACTGTTATATATCATGAAAAAATGCACTAGTGAACTTCGCATTAAAAACAAGCCTTTCATAACACTAGTACTTGTGAATTGTAAGCCCTGTCCGTTTTCCACCGCGCAGAGAACGCATTTGTCCAAGTCATGAGGGTTACAAAGCGAATATTTGTCATGTTGAGCACGTGCCAAACTTTTAGGCAGGAAGCATTATGCGCCGGATGTATTACATCACATCCGTGCCTTTGACTAGCAGAGCACCACTCTGGATATTGTTATGCCAGCAACAGTGAGGGTGCAAAACGGGAATAAAAATAGACAGGAAACTGCAGGTACCAATCGCTAGTACAGCGTGATACGGATGTCATAGGGGTTTTATGAGGGTAGACGTTATGCAATGCGAAAAGCGCTGAGTGCGGTTTCATTTGACTGATTCATGGGTATCGTCATGTAGTGACGTCCACGGGCAATTAAGCAAGATCATCAGCTGCAGGATGCGAACATGTGAGACTTCAACTTTCCTTTAAATGGTATCATCGAAACAACTTACTTTATTGACTTCTGAAGTATTTACCATTATGAAAGGAAATGAATAACGATTAAAATCTATAATTCAATTTGTTTCAATACTTTTACCCCTGAACATGAGAAATATCGAATCACTAGACACAAATAACCAAATTTTTTGTACAAAATATTTAACGTGACAAGTGACAAATGGATAGTAATACAAGAATTATGTGGACAAAAAACAAATAATAAAAAAATTGTAAGTATTCGTATGTTTTAAAAGTTTTTTAATGGTCGTAAATTCAAGCTACAAATTTATAATGTAATAGAATAGAAATACATTATATGCACCAAAATAATGAAGAACAATTGAAGATGAATAATGTTTTGCTTATATGAAATAAGATACCACATACATAAAATAGAAATATTAACATTCAAGGAGACATGGTACACAGTTTCAAGGTTTGCTTCTAAACGACAACCAAATCCCAAATACAATAATAACATGTTCAATAGCGTTTGAAAGTAACAGCAAATAACTTACTATTATTTCAAAGAACCTAGAATATGTTGAAAAACAGTTTAAAAATTCTTAGATAAAAAATCTTTAATGGTTTTTCAAATAGTCTACAAAATAAAACATTTAGCCCATAATTACAGTAAAGAATTCACGTTACGTAAAACTCATATTTTTCTTCTTTTATTCAAAATCGCACTTTCCAATACGACGTTAAAAATAATTCTTTAAATCTTTGAGAGGTATACTCTTCATCTAATCCATTTCATCCAGATATTGTGGACGAAATACATTTTCATAAATGTATTGCTGACACCTACATTCTCCCATTACTTGCTGAACTAAATTTATAATAAATGACAGCCATTGTAGTGAGAAACAATGGTAATTCGTTTATGCAGTAGATTCCCTATAATACTTCCCTCTGATAAAAAAAATATACTTCACCGTCTCGTAAACTAAAAGACACGCTATAAAAAAGAAATACAAATGCCTCACGTCTTGTTCACGAATCTTCATTATGCCAAAGCCATCAAGAATATCACATTCATTTATTTCAAAGCATTGTGCACGGAAAGTGCGCCAGCACAACTTCAAAGCAACTATCCGTAATTGGAAACTTCGCATTCTAACAGGAATATTATAGTGACTATGAAGCATTATTCGACGCACGAAATGTAAACCAGCACACTCCTGCAATGAAATATCGTTATTGGATTCATTAGTCCGTCCTATATTCGAAGCAGGTGTTACAAAGCGAACCGGTGTCTGCAGCCCGATGGCCGACCGACGCCACATTGTTTCGAACACCGCCACTTCCCATTTCCCTTCTCGAATTCTAGGAATCAATAATTCCACTAGACACTCCTCTGAAGAATATGTAACTTCCAAAAAAGTATTATTTTTTTATAACAAAATGTTAAGAGCCCGAAATGTTATGCAACGATTTATAACAATTATTGTGCGAGGTTCTTAAGAGTATATTTATAGTGGACTCATTTATCAATACTGGGGTGGAAATATAAGAGCCCCAAATGTACTAAAGAGTCTGAAAAATGTCATTTCTCCATCTGTAATAATGTTCCCTATATACGTCTATATAGGCCTACACCTCACTTAAAAGTTGTCACTAGCTTCACTTAAACCAATTTAAGAGGAAGATAATTGTGATTCATTGATCATTTGAAAATAGTTATAAATGATCGCCGACCACCAAAAAAGTAACTTTTTGTTCATAAATTTTACATTTTGACGACTTTTTGGAGAATTTCATTTCATTTCTGAAACATTACCAGTATTTTTACTTTCTCATATACGTACGTGTATGCGAAGTAATTTACGGAGCAAAGAGAAAGTTATGTAATGTTGCGGCAAAAAAACGGCGATTTTCCGTTAGAAAAACTCGTATTGGGGGACCGCTGTACAGAAAAAGTGAATAAATTCTGAAAGTGGCATACATGTCAGTTTTATCTGTTTGGTTTTACACGACTCATGTTTCACAGTTTCACGAAAGGGCCCACAGACATAGGTTTACGCACCCGGCTCTCATACTTAACAAAGGTTTCTACTTTTACTTCACATGATTTTACTTTTACGTTCGCAGAATTAACTGATGCAGGTTTACGCGCACGTGATACGTCCAGAATGCATTTAACTACGAAATAGTTCTCTGAAGAAAATTAGAGGAAAGAAAAAGGAGCCGACGTTTTGTTCCTGACAGTTTTGTCGGCGGAGTTCTGACCACGTTCGTTCGTTTTTACCTTGAGAGATCAAATTATGTATGAAACGGTGACGTATACCAACGTGAACAAGCCCTTTAACCAGTGGTGTCAAGGTCTTCTACAGGTGACAGTGGCATGTATCGTGGCACCGTAGCATGCCACGACCTTATTTGCGCAACTAGCGAAGGGAAAGGAAACTCTTAGTAACCCAGCCATTTTCCAGTAGGGATGGCGTTGTCTCTGATGGCGGGGTAATGAACTACGCGCAGGAGCGATTTCGTCGTGGTACTCGTGCCACGGACTCCCGCTCGTGGCATCGACCTTGACAACACTGCCTTTAACAGAAGAACATTCACCTTCACAAATTTATTCAAACTGTACTCGGAGCAGGTTAACGCGCACAGACGTCCAGGGAAGAAGGAACTCTTATTCTGAAAAATTGCAGGAGTCGACGGGGACGATTTGCTCGCTCATTCCCGAGCTATAGATGCTCGTTTTCCCCCGAACGGATAAAAATGTTCCATATCCCAAACGTGCTCTGCGAGCACCCTAACATTATTGAAATCATCACCCTCTCACACTGAGCAGATGCTACGCCAAAAACCACCGGTATCCGTCCGGGAATACCGCTGTTGCTACCAGCACCGGCTGCTCTCACTTCCAGCTCGAAATAAAACTATGTACGAAACGGTGACGTACACCAAACGTAAACAAGCTCTTTAACAAAATTTTCACCGTCACAGATTTATTAGAACGGTACGTGAACCAGGCTAAGATGCACGGACGTTCAGGAGAATAATGAACTCAAATTCGGAAGTATATCAGGAGGCGACGGTAACGACTTGCTCTCTGGTACAGGGCCACAGACGCTCACGAACAGATAAAAGTGTCCCCTACTCCAAACGTGCAATGCGAGCCCTCTAACAACATTATTGAAATTACGGCCCTCTGATACTGAGCAGGTGCTTCGCCAAGAACCACTGGCTGGCGTCGAGGATACCGCTGTTGCTTCCAGCACCGGCTGCCCTCGCTTCCAGCCCGAAATAAAACTATGTACGAAATGGTGACGTACACCAAACGTAAACAAGCTCTTTAACAGAATTTTCACCGTCACAGATTTATCAGAACGGTACGTGAACCAGGTTAAGATGCACGGACGTTCAGGAGAATAACGAACTCAAATTCCGAAGTATTTCAGAAGGCGATGGTGACGATTTGCTGTCTGGTACGAGGCCACAGACGCTCACGAACGGATAAAAGTGTCCCCTACTCCAAACGTGCTCTGCGAGCCCTCTAACAACATTATTGAAATTATGGCCCTGTGATACTGAGCAGGTGCTTCGCCAAGAACCACTGGCTGTCGTCCGGGTATACCGCTGTTGCTTCCAGCACCGCCTGCCCTCTCTTCCAGCCCACCGGCTCGCTCACCCTCCGCCGCCGCCACGGCAGCCGCCGGGGGCCGGCCGGCCGTCGGGCGGACGGGCGGGCGGGCGAGCGGGCGTGCCTGGACAATGGGCGCGCGCAGTCATTACACTTCTAATGCAAGGCCGATAAAAAAGCCAAGGCGGAGGCGGCGGCGCATGTGGTTAGCCTGGCCACGCCTAAGCCGCCCGCAGCCCGCCTGCCATTGGCCCGGCGCGCTCCTCGGCATGCCAATGGCCTCCGCCGGAGAGAGACTAATGTCTGGACCGGCGTTATGAATTATGATCCGGGTACAGTCCCGAGCAAGACGTGGTGAAGCGCTTGGAACGATCCTAGCTGACTGTGTTGATTGTGCGGAGAGTTCGTGGTCAGGAAGGTGGCCTTCACGTATTCGATTACCAGTCGTTCTGACCAACTCGCGATCAAACAGCGATAAAGAATAATGTTCTAGCTCGTAATTGATATTCAATGCCGATCGCCTTACCTAATATCAAGTAACGTAAGAACGAGTTTTAGTCGAGAATTAAAACTAGGCTATTAAACATGTTGAAGGATATAAACTTTCTTTATGTCGAAATATTCTCAAACTCCGAGTACCTTTGTGCGCAAATATCGATCATTATTAATGTTCTTCCCTTTTCAATGATTTTAATACCAATATTACAAGTTTCCACGATTCCATCTCCTATCCTTCAACATTCCATTATTAAAATTTATGATTTGAGACAATGCTTGTAATTATTAACTTCGTGTTGTTGTTCATTCCACTAGAAGAAAAACAGTTCATTATTACTTGATGAAATTGAGATAAATATCTCTATCTACACTCATAAGAAAAATGCAAGTTGTGTCGTTCATGAGAAAATTATTAAGAGGAAAGGGAAGTGCATGCGTTGTAATGATGTTATGTTATAATTTAAAAAAACAAAATTAACAATCATAAAATTAATAAAAAACAAAGATTTGCAGAAAATGGTTTAATAATATTATTATCTCATAAATAAAAATAAAACATCACAATATTAATTTGTTGCAGTGGACAATATTGAATGTCGAAATGCACGAGTATTCCCAACTTCAACGACAGGTAGCTCCACTCTTTGGGAAGGCTTGTAATCTGGAAGCCAGATACACAATTTTTTCAACTCCGGACTTCCCTTCACAATAGCAGCAAAAATAGCGCTTCAAAATGAGTCCATAAAAGTATCATAATAGAATTGTACAGCACAGGAAACAAAATAAAATTAAAAATTGAAAGTTAAACGAATTAGAATCTATTTTATTTATCTACCAAGTGCAACCGGATTGCATGACATTAATGATCAGTATTAACAACCATTATAATTTTTACAGGCAATTGTTTCACGCGTAACATTCTAATTTGATCTCACCGACCGGCCGCTACATGACAATCTAGTAATTTAATATTCTTTCTCTCGCGGTAAAAATTAATTTCAAAACTGGGCGTGCACGCGCTGTAAGGTGTAATGACACGCAGTAACTTGGCGGTAAATAAATTGCAGTGACGTCATTCGGACTCATCGAGCGTTACAACGGCTCGTCCAATGAGGTTACTGCTGCTCTGCTGGGCATTTATCCACGCTCGACGGCATGCGGAGGTAAGAAGCCGCCATGCCCCGCTGCCGCCCCCACTCTCACCGCGCCGCCGCTGCCTCCATCCCCTCCGCTGCCACAAAGCCGCTGACGGTACAGAGGATTTACTCTAAAGGTGGCTCTACACATTCGGCATTCGCCGAGCAGCGAGCTACTACTCGCCCGATCCCGACCAGCTGATGTGTTCGGCGAATGTTCGCTCCCTTTGATGTGTCCAAAAGACCAACACGCGGTGGGTAGGGCGAGAGCCGAATGTTCGTCACTCGGCAAATAGCAAGTGACCCATCCTCACTTCCACTCGGGGTTCGGCGGGCAGTTGCTCGCTGTTCGCCGAATAGCAAGGTGTCAGGTGTGGAGCTACCTTATGAAGGAACCACTTTGACGGGTCGGGAAACAAATGAACGCAATGCAGGAAGAAGACATAGCAAGAGATAGTGATAAAGCCATTTACAAATGAGATATCTGGAAACGAACGCACTGACAAAATGAGTGCATGGACATAACCTGCTGTTATTTATGTTGCCAGCATTGGCGAAGTTGTAGTTGTAAAAGCGGTCCCTTCTTGTAGTAATCTATTCTCACAGCTCACTCGTTCTAAATGTTCATTCTCTTTCACTATCCGTTCGTCAGTCCACTGTCCGTTCGCCCTCCCGTCCGTTCGCTCTCCCATCCTGCATACAGCCCCTACCTTCAGTTACTCCGCCGATAACTGCGTCGATTTATTACTGACTTGCCATCATATGTTTATTACCGTCGCCAAGTAGTTTTCACATAACTTTAGTTAAATATAAAAGGAAAAATTCTCCTCGTCAATACAACAGGCGAGACAAAGTTCCATTCGCTGCGTACGTTTTCAGATTTCTTTTTGTAGATTTAGCAAATTTAAGCATATTATTGTGTTCCCTTCCAATCAGAAATATTTGAAAGAAATTGTTTCCTTATTCTAGAAAGGAAGACGTGTATAAACCAAAACAATTTGTTTATTAAATAACGATAGATAGTTATTTTAAGAAAACATGTAATTTGATTTAGTGTTGTATCTCTGTTAATGTATCATTTTATAAATATCAAAATTATTTTATGATATGGTCAATGTTTTTACGTTTTTATCCACAATTCATATATTTGATGTACGTTGATGTACCTGAAGATAGTATCTACACCAATGTTACGAAGCGCAGTAAAAACACCAAACAATAAAAACTGTGTGTGAAAAACGAGATCTTTTAAATTTGGAAAATAACTTACTAAGGACGTATGCTTAAAATGAAACAGGTTATTTATTATATTTTTTAAAGAAAAACATGTTTTTGAAATAATTCAAATTTGCAATTTACAAACACCTATAAAATTAAAATGACGTCGTTTATATTTCAGTTTGGCATTGTTTAACTAAATTGGTCTTGTTAAATTAAAAGATTATGAACAGTTTACTTTTAATGATATTATATCTTCCTTAAATACGAGATTAAAATATATATTAGATTTAAAACAATTTAAATGATCTTGAAATATATTTTTATTACTTTAAAAAAATTAGCATTGAAGAAATATAAAACTAACATGCTTTCCTGTACTTTCAATAAACAATATTCAAGTTTAAGATACACATGTTGAATGAAAATAGCCGGTATAATAAAATGTTTAACGAGACCGAAAGCTACCAGAAAGGATATTCGGAAATTTTATTTCGACGGATGTCTTCTTAATGGAGATGCCCCCGAATAGAATTCCAATGCGGAGCCGCACTCGCTTGAACCGGCTTGTCAGTCTGACTGCATCGTCTGTGACTCTCCACCAGAATTTCTGCCACTCAGTCGACGTCCGCAAGCGTCAGTCACGCCCAACAAGAGCGCAGAGCGGCCGAAATGGCCGGTTCGACACGCCATATTTAAAATATCCGAAATGCCTTTCCGCTCGCAGCCATCCCGCCTTGTTCCTCCCCGCACCACTACACGGCTCCTAGGGCCACAGCCTGTTCCTTCTCCTTCTTACTCGTGTCCATCTCTCACTCTCTGTCTCTCTCTCCTTTCATTCTTTCTCTCTCTTGCTCTCTCTCTCTCTCTCTCTCTCTCTGTGTGTTCGCTACCCCTAGACTCGCCTCTCCTTGCCTTGCCCAGCCTCTCCTCCTCTCTCTCTCCGCCACTCCCCGCCTTCTCTCCGCCCATTTTGTCTCACCCCGTTCCATGCTATCCCGCCCACTTTATCCCACTCCGTCTCCCCCGACCCACTTCGACTCACGCCGTCCCTGATCATCCCACTTTCCTGTTCCCACTCCGACTCACTCCGTCCCTCCTGGTCTTCCCCGGCCGATTTCGAATCACGTAGACTCTAACCATCCAATCCACCCTATTCCTCTCTGTCTCATTCCGTCCTTCCCGGCCTCGCCCATCCCACATTGTCTCACCCGTCCCTGACCGTCCCACCCTCCCTATTACATTTCGACTCAGACTGTCCCCGACCATCCCATCCACCCTATCCTTCTCCGACTCATCCCGTCTCCCCGGTCTCCCCCGGCCCAATTCGTGTCACACAAGATTTGAACATCCCACCGACCCTATTCCACACCTCTCCCGCTATCCTATTTACTTCCTCCTATCCACCAATTCCTCTCCCTCTCACACCGTCTCTCCCGGTTTCCCCATGTCCCATTTCGTCTCACACTGTCCCTCCCTTTTTACTTGTCGCACTCACCTCACCCATCCACTGTCCATCCCAACTCTGCTTCGCATCACCTGCTACCTCCTTGCCTTGCTCCTACTCCACATCGTTGCTCACCGTCCCACCCAGCTTCATCGCCCTCTTTTCCGTCCTGCTCTCCAGCCCACATTTCGCTGTTAGAAGCGGGAACTTTTTGTTCGTTCCTCTGAGCAATTTGTTGCAAGGACAGCGGGAAACCGGTCTGGTTTCATGCGCTGTATCACTGCTATTACTTCGCAGAGCAGAAAGATGCGGCTGCAGGATCTTTCAGAGAATGCTGTTTTACTGTGATGGGGTTTATGCATGAGAAATTCGTGGCATGCTGCCTGCTGTAACGTTTGCCTACATGCAAATACCAAGGGATACATTCTGCGTTGTATCTGGAAACTGTGGTAATATATGGAAATGGTAAATATCCACAATCACCGGTTACTTTCCTGTTATATTTTATTTCCTTGATTCTCATTTTAATGTCTCTCAATAATTAATAATGTTTAACTACTTTGCTACCTTACTCGATATTCGTTTTATGGATATTTAATCATGAATGTAATTCCAATACATCGGATCAATGGTCGATAATTCATTTCCAATTCCGTTGCAGGAAGAATTATCGTCTAAAAAAGTATCGAATATATCAGCAATTATGCTTCAAGAAGAAACAGAATCAATGTAAGGAAAGAAACATTTAAAAAGCTATATCCAGAATGCGAAGTATGGACAGAACACGATAACTGAAACAAGCAAAATTGGAATGCGAGAAGAGGTTCAAATATGTTTAGTTGTCCATCGTTCATCTCCAGTGTGAATTGAAAGTATGTCGTAGGCTGTAACATTGTTTAGTTGACATCCTCTCGTTGTGACAGCAAAGGAAAATATTGATACGTCATGTGGCCAATAACCTCATTTGTGTGTCGGTGGGGTTGCTTCGTTTATTACCACTGTTTGTTTGTTTTTTGGCTTATTCGCGGCGAGACCAAAATTATGTAATGTCAGGCAAGTCCATCGCAAAGATACAAATTAAGGTAGTCATCGCTATTAATGTTAGTAATTGCAAAGTAAGGTTATTTGGTAGGTTTTTACTTAGAAGGGGATAACAATTGATGAACACATATCTACACAAACCCAGGCATATAATATAAATACCATTATACTAGGTTTCACACATGGAAGAAGATGAAATTTGAGAATCAACAGTGAGAAGAACGGATAATATAATGGAAATGTGAAAATAAATATCTAATCTACAATAAAAAATATGTTTTTAGCAATCCTTGGTAAAAATTCATTATACAAACAGTAACCCTTGATGATGGTAGTCTACTTTACATTCTACAACAAAGTGAGGTCAGAGAAGAAATGATTTTCAGTTGTAGTAGGTAATAATGAATGCAAAATTGTTCTATTTTTCCACACATACGGAAGCTGTTCACACCGGATGAACAGAAACGTCTATATTTTCTACTTTACCTTCGGTCCACATTTCTTCAGCAACTCACAACGACGCACCAAGTTATAGCGGTTGCAACTCATTCAAAATTTACTGTCGTAATCAAATGACATTTCAGAACATTGTTTCCAATTATCAAAGCTTGATATTCCCAAGAGAGACCCTCAAATCGCACTTCGACTCGATCATGTAGGGGTGTCGTTTTCCCGATTCACTGCTCTGAACTGACATTTGCATTGAACGAGGTAAATTTTCCACGACTGCTACTGAAACATTTCACACATCTACAGGAGAGCTCGTTCAATATGCAACAGCATGTTTGTTTGTCACTTTGTGTCATACAAGGTCATGCTTGCACTCGAGTTTTTCACATGCTTCTAACGACACATCTAGTAAACATGAGAGGTAGTAATTATTCACATGAAAGTCATTAAATGAAATTGAAGGAAGTTTTTTAAATTATATAAATGGGTTTTTGTCATTGACATTCCTAATTTACCATTACGAACATATTTTAAAGTATTTAACAAATTTTAATAAAGCTCAAAATGTGCATCTTAGGATTTGTATAAATGAAATATAGTCAATACTTTGCAACGAAATTTTCATGACGCCTTTACATAACGGACAGTGATGTAGACTTCGAGAAAATAAAGTTATACTCTCACAAACCGCATATATTTTTCGAAAGTTTTTATCAAAATAGCAAAGAAACAATAAATTAAAATGTAATGAATGATATACTGCCCGCTCACACGTCTGTTTTTTTGACTTCAAGGGGGGAAATGACCAATTTTATTCACGTAAGTGCACAGCTTGGTAGATCATTGCAACTACTATTTGGCACGTCCTCTCCGTGTAGAAAACTTTAATTCACATTAAATTAATGTAAGTACACTAATGAATTATCTGCAATAATAAGAAATCAATAAACGTATTGTGTGGTTTATAGTGTCTTATGTGATTTATATAAATAATTGAATAGTGAACAAGATCACTAACGTTCGTAACTTTATTCCAAAATTAAGTACTACAAAAGAAAAAAAATTAATAACATTGTATACGATATTTATTATTTAAAATTCATAAGACAACACAGTATATACATAATGGCCTACTATCGTAGCTTATTCTGCTTATTTACCTACCTAATTCAAACTTCATTTCTCACGGTTCACAGAACGCTCAAGGCAACATGAGGTGCAGTGTCAAATGTCAAAGTGTAAAATAAAGCATTTGTTCTGAATTATGGCTTGTGGCACACTGATTACCTAAACCTCGAGATCGTGTTTACAATCGCTTCAGTAGCAGTGAATATTTGAAGTTTCCTTACAGAAAATCATCAGTGTACCAATTCGTGCAAGTAGCATGTAAATATGCGCCCCGAAATTAAGTATTCTAACAATTTTCTAATCAGATCCTCTGCTTACTCAGACAAAAACTGGCACAAGTCTCGAATAAATATGACAGATTGTGTCGATTCTTGGCCACGAAAATGGGAGTCATAATTGGTTGGTTGTATTGACAGCCCATGTGGTAGTGAAATTAAGAAATTCTTAATAATTTACTTCCTGGTGTAAAAGGGCAAGTTCCCTAGAACGCAGAACACGGTACCAGACATAATAATTGACATCAATATGAAAAAAACTTCCACAGTTGTATATTTATAAGCACAATAATAGAGTAATAGAAGTATTGCCTGGATATACATTCTTGTTAGTATCATAGGAAGCAAGATAATCCCTTTTACGAAATAGAACTGATGTTAGCAACGTTGACACTTTCACAAAGAAAACTACTAGAGGTAATCTGATATTTTACGTGTTTTTTCTTGCATTTAATTAATGGATACAAATTTGTCCAATTGAACAATCTAACACTAACGAAAACGGAATGTAAGCTGTGTAATTGAATAGAAAATGCCATCCACGAATTATAGCGCTGAACAATGAATGCACGTGCACATACAATGTGCGACAATTCTTGCATTGCACTCCAGAAGGAGGTCGTAAAAACATTATTCATACTATTCATATAGCTTTCCTTGTCATTTGTTCAAAAAACAGAATGATAAATTGTTTTCATTTCAATGACTTTGAAAATGTATTTTGTTATTCAACGCTTCATTTATAAATACCATTGTGTTGTGGTTCTACACTTCAAGTAGGTTTTATTTGTTTACATAGAATTTGTCAATTCGAATGCCGCTGCTGCTGTTTGTTCACATCAGGAACCGCCTTCTACAACTCTCTTTCCAGTACATGAATGAATATGACTGTGGCTGAGTAATCTACAAAAGAACAAAAACATAAACAGTGAGTGTGTAAAGGCTTATTAATTATACTGTTAGGGAAAATTATCGACTGTATGTTTGGACGTATGTTTTCCAAACAAAAATAGTATTAAAAGAACAGTTTTTCTTCCTTTCATAGATGCTAGAATTCTACATACAAACGTGCATGAATCGCGCAAAAAATTAGAGGAAGCTAATGTATGCAACAGTAGCTCCTTATCCTACTATTCTTCTAAAGGGAACCAGTTCAAACGTCTGATGGAACATTGCCCAGAATCCAACAGCGAACGATGATAGGGTAGCTCCTGGACCGCGTTTCCGCCCTGAAGCCCGGTTGACGCGTCCGTCCTCGCTTCCGGCCAGCTCGAATGCCGGCGGCGGCGGGGGCACGCATCCCCCAGGTCGCCTCTCCCTGCCCGCCCTGGAGCCCACTCCCCTCCCGCCCCCACCCCGCCCCCTGGCCACCCCGGTGGCGCAGCGGCGGGGGCGGCGGCAGGCGGGCTCGCGATCTCATCAAAGCGTGATGCGGCACTTGTCGGCCCGTGTCACGGCCGCCTGTAATTGTATTAGCAAGCGCGCGCGCGGGAGCGAGCGAGCGAGCGGGCGCGGGCGCAGGTGGCGGCGGGGGCGGGGCGGGGAGGGGACGGGGTTGGGGCGAGAGCGCAGGCGCAGGTGGGGAGATAATTAACCTAATAATTGATTCCGCGCCAGCACCGAACATCGACACCCATCATGTACGCTCACGGGACCTCAAAATGGGCCTCCCACGCCCAGGCGCCGCCGCCTGGTCGCCCGTTCGCGCTTCGGGCCGCGCCGCGCCGTCGCCCTGCGTCGCGTCGCCTCTGAACGCCCACCGCCTCTATTGGCCTCTGCAGAACAATGTGCGGGCACTTGGCAGACGTGTACTGTCGAATTAGCGTAAGACGCGTTGCACTGCCTATTGCTACACTGCGCTAGGAAGGTACAATGAATACTGATGCAGCATTACTAGAAGCCGGGTTAATTTTTGATTAAACTCTGGTGGTCACCGAATAAATGGACTTTGTTGATGCTTTAAAACATGTTTGAATTTACGATTAATTTTTCCTACTCTAATATTATTTTACGTGCTGATAATTTGATTAAAAAGAGTGTCATTTTTTCAGGAATGATACGGTTTAAAAAAAGTATATTTAGCTGTAAAAAGTGAACAAAAATTGTTTTTTTAAATAATGAATGTATTAATTTACTGCATTGACAAATAAAATGAGTAGAATTGGAAATATACACTCAATGTAATTTTGACTGCAGTCAATTTTTTATTCCATCTCCTCCTTAAAGATGGAAAATACATGTCAATTAGAGGAGATACTGAAATGTTGGCCTTTGTTATTCCCCGTACTTTTTGGCGATGAGAATAATGAGTAGTTTCTATCCAAATTTCTAAAATCTGTGACGAGTATGTCTTAACGATCCGGGTTACTAGGCATATTTTTATCCGTGAGACAGAGAGTGTTTGTCTCCTGAATTTTAGAAGACACGACGTTTTATCATCTAATGTAAAAAAAACATGGGGCATACATGCATCCATACAGAAGATTCTAAGAATGTTTCTCTAAAAAACATTTATAGTTATTTCAAGTAATTAGATCGCGGTTTGGGTAACTTACGGCATCTAAAGAGATGTTCCTTCGATTCCTCTCGAAGGACATGACAAATCGATGGACTAAACTAAACGTACGAGTAATTTCGTAATCCATTGATACATATTATCTCTTCATAAAAGACACTAAATAGTACTTAGACATTCATAATTATTAAATATATTTAAAGAAACAATTTCTATTTTACTCATATTTTTACACTTATTCAGCATAAACAACATTGTAGAATGCAGAGAACTCTCAATTTTATTTTCAAATTTTAAATTTTATTTTAGTATTAATCTATTACGTATTTATAATTGACGGCTGAGGTCTAACTACATTCAGAAGCAATCTACGAGGATAATCCTTACATACTAATCGACTAATCTGCGTGTAATCCTTACATACTAATCCGATTCGCCAATAGACACAAATGACGTGTCATTCGACGAGTCTTGGTCTCCTAGTGGGGAACTAATCGTGTTTTTTTTGTGCATCCATACAGAAGATTCTAAGAATTTTTCTCTAAAAAACATTTATAGTTATTTCAAGTAATTAGATCGCGGTTTGGGTGACTTACGACATCTAAAGAGATGTTCCTTCTATTCCTCTCGAAGGACACGACAGATCGATTCCCTATGGGATACTTCGACGAATTCCAGAAACAATACGTGTTTTTGGTTTCAATGCACCTGCAATTAGTACATTAGTCAAATGCTGTGAATTACTAAACCCTCTTTCCAGAATTTTTTTGAATCGTTGCGACTTCATTCATCAGATTAACGATAATTAAACCTAATTTTGTAAAGAAACAAAAATGTAAATAAATGTTTTACTCCATACTTTTTCATGTAACTTTCTACCCCCAAAATTGGATGACCCTTACTTGCAACATGTTTAAAAGGTATTTTTATTTTGAACTCGCAAGACACAAATTAAACTTTATTACCAAAGAACTTGTCGAAGGCTTCACGATATCGTAAATAATTGACTTCGAAAAGGTATCTTACAAAGAAATTCGGAAAGTGCTTTTATCCCAATATTATCGTCATTTTTGTAGAAAATTACTTTTGTACTTTCAAGAATATTGAAATATTAAGAACTGTAGAAAATTTACCCTTGCCTTTTTGAAGAGAAAATAATACTTATAATATTTAGATGTGGTTATGCAAATAAAATTATGAATATTTCCTTTCACTCATTTAGTGTCAAAGGTATCATAAGCTCTACGATATTTGTAATTATGAATTTACAATATTTATATTTTTTCTGTTTATAATTTATTTGCAAAAAATGAAAGAATATTATGGTAGAATATTCCAAAATAATATTATGGAAAAATCATTTTTGGAAGGGAGGCTGGTTCCAAAAATTTTCTAGGATTTGCTTTTACTTATTGGTCTGGCTCAAATGAAAGGTCGTTCGTATACATAGGTACGTATCGAGTTGAGAACTGCCTTGGAAGTGCACACACCCAGATCATTCTGATCTTAATGGTCCTGAATTCAACGAAATTACATTTAACTGATACGTTTACCAACTGTTCTACGTGCTTCACTTCATTTTACAGTCTCCTATTTTGCGCGACCTCCAAACACCTCAATTGGCAAGCAATTACGTTACAAGAGCATAATTCTCCAAGCGCGAACAAATGTTCATGCCCGGTGAAAATGGCGTTGCGTTTAGAGGCCAAAGGAAAGGCGCAACATATCTCTTCTGGTTCTGCAACCCTGCATGGAGTTTTGGACCGACATTCACGAACTCAGTCAAGGACTAATCTGAAAAGGGACCCAGGGGGCCAGCTGATCTAAATGCAACCTATTTTTGTAATTTTATCTTATTTGTTCAAAACAATTACCACACATTTATTGCATTATATTTCGAAAGAGTACTATTTAAGTGTTAATGCTCTTTTTTATGCCAAGCTAACAAAGTTAACATTTTAGGTATTATTTACAATTTTTTTAATGAAGGAATACGGTCTGACCCCTCTTTCCTCGATATTACTCCTGGATCCTCCCCTGTTCGCAATACTGTCGGAGGGTTACTAAAACAAGGAGAAGAACATATGAAGCATAAGCCAGAATCCTGAGGATCGAGATGAAGAGAGAATAGAAAGGGAACGATCATACATGGTTAGTATTCCGTTACTTCATCGGCATCCACCTAGAATTGATGAAAGGAAACAACGGAAAGAGAGATTAACCGAAACAGATAATTATTAACCACACAGCATAACGTCCACCAAAGCTTCACGACAGGTGCAGAAAATTCGCCACTTAGGGTCTTCCATTGAACTTCGGGTCTTCCAGTCTGTTACAAATCGCGCTGAGAAACTCAAAGCGGCAACACCGAACCAACGCCACGCCGAGCCGACACCGCTCCGGCAACAGCGTGCAGGAGGGTGGCGTAAAAATCCGTTACTGTGTTCGCATGCAGTGTTTGGCAGGCAACCGCCGAGGCCACATGTTTCAAGCGAGCCCGTGCGCTCACAATTTACGTAAACCATTGTTCTCATCGGTATTTTGTACAAAACGTGTCATAGTCAGTCAAACGTGTCAAACTTCAACTACAGTAAATGTTCAATCATATCCAAATTGTGTTGTGACCACATACTAAGTACTGTGCGTGTGCATCAACTTCAAAACGAAGCAGAACGGAAAGAACAACTGAAAACTTCTCATCTTGAAATCAAGAATCACGATTGTATGTTAATTTTAAGTATCATAACATGTTGTACATCAAAGAAAAGTAAGTGTTTATTTTTGTAATTTATATGTTCATTTGCCATTCAGATTCATGGAGTAAAGTCAATTTAAACTGCAATATCACTTATTTAGTTATTACCATTCACTTCCTCATTTCTTTACAAAGTCATTATGTTTTTATCTGAAAACTCACTGTATCAGAACTACCAGAGATGAAACCCAGTAACCAAATTCAATTCCTATCATTGGTCACATGGCCACAATTGCAATTTAAGCAAAACAAACATCATTAATCCTACTATTCAAATAAGAGTATTATTGTTCCAAAACAAATGCATTTTAGATAAAAAACATTGGTCCTCCTGGCATCGGATGTGAATCAGATATCATTATATTCAGTGAATGGCAGTAATCATAACGAAATAATTCCACTGAGATTTCACATCAGAGTGTTTTACAATGTGCATGTAGTATTCAAGACAACAGTACAGTGTTCATTACTATTCATGAAACTATTCAGTTAACATGTTAAAAGTGTTACAACTCACATGCATACAATACCAAATCATAATCAGTGTTCAGTAACATTTATTTGTGATAATAATTTCATGTCAAGGTGTTTCTATAATTTATGTATGTACATTTTTCAATCCAGCAGTATAGTATTCATTAGTATTCTTTAAAAGTGGCAAGTAACATTTATTGGTAAATGAAGGGTCATGTCAAAGTGTTTTTATAATTTATGCATGTATAATCTTCAAGTCAGCAATATAGTGTTCATCACCAGTCATTAAACTAATCAGTCAACATTTAAAGTTGCAATTCACATGCATACAATATCAAAGTACATGAACAGTGTTTACTAACTTTATTTATGACTGAGGTTTCATGTCAAATGTTCATTTATAAGTTATACATGTACAGTTTCAATTCAGCAGCATAGTGTTCATTAGTATTTAGTAAACTTCAGCATGTAACATTGATTTGTAAGTGAGGTGATGTTAGATTAAGGCAAGTTATTTGAACGTGTTATCAGTGTTATAAGGTATCAGACTAACAGTTATCAGTGTTATCAGAGGTAAAGTGTCAACAAGGTGTCCCCTGATAGACAAGCAGTAATTCAACTTATTAACAAACATTATTAAACATCAGACATTATTTACATTCAGTACTTCTTCGGGGGCAGTACAGAAGGTGATTTAAATCATTAAAACAATTAGTGTAGAAATACTAAAAAACACTGTGGTCAAAATGTCGAAGGCAGAAAGACTAGCTAGGAAAAATCTTGTTGATAGGCGAAACGTAGCACTTCAGATTTTCAAAAGTAAATGCACGTGGTTGCATAACTTTACCATCATAGATGAAAACTCACATTACAAGTTAATCAATCTATTAACTAATCTCAAAGAATCGTGGAACGAACTCAAAGTGGCTCAAGAATCTCTTGTTAGTGATGATGAACTTACCATAGAACAGTTTCTACAACTAGAAAATGAACATATTGACCTTATAACAGAAGTTGAACTACGCATAAAAAACTCACCATTCGATAGGCAGACATCAAACACTCCACCCCCAACTGTGCCAACTAATTCAAGCATGCTTCCACTCAATGAAGTTCATTTAGGATTACGACTTCCAGCATTGCAAGCACCAACTTTCAACGGTGAATTTTCACAGTGGACAAAATTTAGAGATATATTCAATAAACTAATCCATGAAAATGTACATTTGACCAATGTAGAAAAATTTCATTACTTGGAAAATGCTCTCACAGGCGAAGCTCAATCAATCATTAGCAATCTAACCAACACTTCAGAAAATTACCAAGTAGCATGGCAACTAGTGAATGAAAGATACAACAATCCTCGTAGATTAGCCTCTTCGTACATAGCTAATTTTGAATGTCCTCCAGCAATTAATTTAAAGGAACCCCATTCAATTCAGAGATTCTCAGATCATTACATGGCCAATTACAAGGCATTGCAAGCATTAACGTTACAAGTACCGGCAATCGAACTTATGGTCATCCACCGTATGTTAGCTCATTGCCCACCAGAAATAGCTAGAGAATGGGAGAAACAGGTAGCAACTAACGCCAATCCAGCAATTCAGGACATGCATAACTTTCTTGAAAGATTGTTCCGAATCGAAGAAAATTCCTTATCAAACCCGGGAATCATCCAACGACATCCAAACAGTGGGTCAGGAACAAGATTACCGGCGAACTTTCAAAATTCGCAAAATGCCCATATTGCAAGGAATCACATTCAATTTTCAATGTCAATCATTTAAATTACTAAATCCAGTGGACAGGCTAGCGCACATGAAAAAGAATCGACTTTGCTACAATTGCCTAAGAGCTAATATTGTAAATCATACCTGCAGTACAGCGAAATGCAAAACGTGTAACAAAAATCATCACACTTTGTTGCATGACTCATTTATAAAGAATTCTATCTTTCTTAACGTAGCAAAAACGTGCTACTGTACATCCAACAATCCAGACTCAGAGAAATTACCAGTCTCTCCTTCAGAAGGTTCAATGTCTTTAGGAGGAACAATTAGTCAAAATCATCAGCAACCACAACAAATCATGGCATGTCAAGCAGGATCATCAATCAAACCAACAATATTGCCAACTGTTAGGTTGCTTGTTTTAGATCAAAACAATGAGGCTCACGAGGTGTGCGCTTTGTTAGATAGCGGAAGCAATTGTAATTTGATAACGCAACAATTAGCCAACCAGCTCAAGCTAGCAACAAAACCAACAAAGCTTACTATCCAAACGATTACAGACAATGAAACTGAAGCATCATCCATAGTTAACGCAAAAATTCGATCAAATTCTCATCATGGTCCTCAGAAAATACATATGTTGTAGTCAACAAGATCGCAAAACAGCTACCTTCAACCAACATCAACATTTCAAGATGGATAATACCCGAAAACATACTGATTGCAAATCCAACGTTTCACAAACCAAACAATGTAGATATGTTGTTAGGAGCAGACATCACGGCACATGTCTTCATTCCCGCAAGTGGACGCATCCCAAGCTACCATCATTAATCAACACAGTATTCGGCTGGACGTTCATGGGAAGCTATCAACCAGAAGAACAACAAAGGGAACCATTAATTTCCAACTTTATTGATTCACAACAAGTAAAAGATGAATTAACGCGGTTCTGGGAATTGGAAGAACTATCATCTGAAGCCATGCATTCTCCGGAAGAAATTTTCTGCGAAGAACATTTCAAAGCTACCACAAGCAGAGATGAAACGGGCAGATACATCGTTTCACTTCCAATCAAGCCAACAGCTCCAGAATTAGGTGATTCGCGGAAACAAGCTTTACAACGATACGAAGCATTAGAGAGAAATTTGAGCACAATGCTCAATTCGCAACAATGTACAAAGATTTCATGAATGAATATAAAGAGCTTGGACACATGCAGCCAGCTCCTCCAATCAACACAAATGAACGGAATTTCTTCTTACCTCATCACGGAGTCATAAAGGAACAATCAAGCAGCACAAAATTGAGAACTGTCTTCGATGCCTCCGCAAAAACGTCAAATAAGGTTAGCCTCAATGACATCTTGGCAGTAGGACCAGTGGTACAAACCAGACCTATTAAATATTCTGCTGAACTTTCGAATGTGGCCGGTTGGATATTCCGCGGACATCATCAAAATGTATCGACAAATAATAATGAATCCATCTGATAGAAATCTTCTGAGAATATTTTGGAGACCGAATCCTCAAACTGCAATTCAAGAATTTCAATTATCCACGGTGACATATGGTACCGCATGTGCACCATACCAAGCAACTAAAACATTAAATCAATTAGCACGACGATGAAGCAGCTGACAATCCAATCATTCATGAAAAATCCAAAACTGTTTCTACGTAGATAACATACTCACAGGAGCCAACTCACCTGAGGAAGCAATGAACATTATCAAGAATTACCAAAGTTCTAGACAAAGGTGGTTTTCATTTGCACAAATGGCTATCAAATTCTCAACAATTGATGGATATCATTCCAAACGAAAGTAAAGAAGTTCAAACGTCAACAATTCTCACAGAAGGTGTAAGTACATTGGGATTAACGTGGAACATCGCTGATGACGAAATTGCATTTAGTTGCAGCACCAACAAATCTCAAATTCTCACCAGTTCACAAAACGAATGGTACTTTCCTGCATTGCAAAATGTTATGATCCTATATTGTGGCTACACCATGTAATTTTCAAGCAAAAATGTTATTGCAAAAAATATGGAAAACGAAGATTGAATGGGACGACTTATTAACGCGCCAGAATTACTCATCGAATGGAAACATATATTCAATGATCTACAAAACAATGAATCAACTAACAGCTCCAAGAAGTGTACGAAAGGATCAAGACACAACAGAAATTCAAATCCATGGATTTGCAGACGCCAGTTTATCAGCATACGGAGCTTGTTTGTACGTACGAACAACCACTGAGAAGGAAAGGTACATGCAATCTGCTCGTCGCCAAATCAAGAGTCACTCCAGTACGAGAACGAGCAATATCACATTTGGAATTGTGCGCAGCACTACCTATTAGCGCGACTAGTCCAAAAAGGTAGTGCCAAGATTACCAATAGTCGTCAATCGAATACATCTTTATTCAGACTCTACTACAGTTTGTGCATGGATAAAGTCACCTCATAAAAACGAATACCCGTTTTGGTGACTATAAGAACGTCAGAAATTCAAGACTCACAGACCAATCATTGTAAGTGGCATCACATCACATCTAATCATAATCCAGCTGATCTCATTTCACGAGAACTCAACTATCTCAACTAAAGAGACAACCAACTGTGGTGGCAAGGACCGTCCTTTCTTTTGCAGAATCTGCACCCAAAGATCATCACTACGCTTCTAATAGCAAATCTTACTGTCTGCACCCATGATTCGGGGGCAGCCAGACTTCTTAATCAGGGAAACATCGAATAATTACTGCAACTGATTGAAAATTGCTCAAGCTACAACAAGGTTCTAAGAAGCATCGCACATGTGTTACGCTTCATTCACAACTTAAGGTACCCAAAGGCTCGCATCAATCCACCCTATTGCCGGCACAATTGCAAGAAGCGGAAGAAATTATCTGTAAGATAGTTCAAAATCAAATTACAAACAAGAATTGACAGCACTAAAGGCTAACACAGCCCATCCATCATCAAAGTAAAATCAAGTCATTAGCTCCAGAACTACATACTGATGGATTATTAAGAGTAGAGGAAGACTAGACAACACTATCTTCCATTCAATACCAAACATCAAATCATTCTCCCATCACTCACCGACTATCAAAATTATTGATTCGACAAGTGCATCTACAACTACTTCGATTCAGGACGCAATCAATTAGTTCCACAAGATTCGTCAAAAATTTTGGATCCCATCTCTAGGAGCGCACTACAAAAGTGGTCATCAGATCATGCATACATGTTCAAATTCATAACAATCTAAACTGAACCACACAATTAATGGGCCAGCTTCCAGCTCCAAGAGTAACTGTTTTCACCAGCCCT
>JAHLJT010009419.1:45076614-45087479 GCA_031308135.1 Acheta domesticus
CCGTGGAACATCGGGAGTGAATCACAAGCTCGTTACGAACGCTTGACGTGCTTGTGAAACGGAAAATCGATGTCTAATCTTACATCCATCATTTCTGAAACATCCTCGCTGTGTTTTCTAAGTTAGCCAATTTTTATGTGCCCAAACTCACGACATAACTCAAGATTGAATATGGCATAAGTTGTTGAAACGTGGGTTCAACATAGATGAACTGTGAAATAATATTTGAAAAATACAACAAAACTCTTACGTTAAAATATTACAAAAACTTTTCGTAAAGAATTCTAAATAGACTTTTCGGACTAGGAGTAAATTACGTATTTATTGATCGCTTCAGTCGGTACAACTAAAAAAAGACAGTTTCCCTACCCAGAAAAAAAAGAGGAAACCCGACTTTTCCATCTCAGGGATACGTAACCTGACATAATACTAAGCAGTATAAACTGCTGAAATTAACTGCCGATAGAGACAATTTGTACTCGAATTTAGAAATTCCATCTCATCTTTTTGTCGATTAAAATACAAAGCTTACAGCGCTACTTTACGCCGCTCTAAAACTCGACAGAAAGCAATTTCGAGACCACTTTAATGTCGGATCGAGAGAGAATCCATCGACGTAGCCATTCCTTTAGGAGAGTTTGTTTCGTGTCCCCGTCTCCACTTACTTTTAGCGTCCCCCCAACCCTCGTGCAAACTTTTCGTCCGACTGCGTTCACGTGGTCGCATTTGAAAGAAACTAATAGCGGTTAAGGGCGAAGTCATTCCTCCAGATGACATCCGATGAGGGCAGTTTAAGGCCCATTACCCGTTTCTTTTTCTCCTGTCAGCCAGCTCTCGTGTCATAGAGGCGGGCTCGCCCGCAGGGACCCGCCCCGTCACGACGGCGGGCTTGCCCTCCCGACCCCCGCGCTGTCATTACGCTTGTTCCGGCCCAGAGCGAGACGCCGCACCCCGCGCTCCCCGCCCCACGCCCGCGCCCCGCGCCCCCGCCACAGAGCGCCGCCCACGCCCGCCGCCCACCCGGGCAGCACGCTGCTGTCTCCGAACGCAACACATCGCCAGGCGCTGTCTCTCCCGCTTGCGGTCGCCGAAATAGCTCTTCCTGCATTTGCCGAGGTTTGTCTTCGGTCGCTCTTCAGTGTCGACCGCTACGCAGTTCGATATTCGCTGCTCTCACTGCCACCGGAAGCAATACATCGTCTACCCCGTTGCCTCGTGTGGATTTATTTCGTTCACCGACACCCGACACAAGACCGCCCCTTTTCATTCGTCTGATTATTCCTCGTTTCTTTCACAACTCGTCTCATTATTCCCAGCGTTTCCCATGTATCACTTCTCCCTATCCCTTCTCTGTCTCATTACTTTCACTAGTGTCAACGTACCTAACACATCACCTGAACCTCAGCACTCCGCATGCCTTCATTTCCTTACCTATCTCCTAATGACAACCGTCTGCTTTCACTTTCTCTACTGTTCCCGTAAGGCAACATAATGCTGTTCCCTCTCTCCCTTCCTCTCTTCCTTCCTTCTTCTCCCTCCCTTCCACCCTCTCTCACCCTCTCTCTTCCTCCCTCTCTCCCTCCATGCTCTTTCTCTCTCGTGGCCCTTTTCCCTTACTGCCTTCGTAAGCTCTGTCCTCTGTACTCAAACAATCGTCATCCTCGCTAGTCGACACGCCACTGACATAGTCATCGAGGCAATATGTTGTCTTCCCCGTCTTCCTTGTCTGTATGCTCGGCGCTTCTTATATTGTCTTTTCTCTCAACTCGTCGCCAATAGCTACCCATCCATAACCACGTTTGCGCTCTTACCGCATCTTTTCCTTCGTCTGATTATTATCGGCTCTTCACTTCTTCCTCTGTATCCTCTCTCTCTCTCTCTCTCTTTCTCTCTCCCTAATTCTTTCTCTTGCTCCATCGTACCTAACACATCAACTGAGCAATCTCATTGGGTTGCGGTCTTCGAATTACTCTTCCGGTCCGCGCAAGCTCTTCCTTCGAGGTTCCTACCTCCATTGCTCTTCTTTCATGACTCTCGGAGCCCTCAACTACCACACTCTTGACACTGAAGATTCTCTCCGCTGATTCATGTAGTGAACATTACCATCTTCTACCTTGCCAGCGGAAATCGCATCACTCTAGCTTTTCATGCAAACTCTCTGATTAATCAGGCACACCATCGCCAGAAATTAACTCCACCTACCACAATGCACTTGCGTCACTCCCCTCCTTCCTCCTCTCCTCCCGCTTTCTCTCTATCACCCACTATGGAAAAACGTGGGTGCCTCGAATGCTCACTTGTGCTCACCTCTCCTTTGGCACCTCTTTTGATCTCATCACCTGCCATCCTCTGCGCCCGCAGCACTTTTCTTTCTTTGCTCCTCAAATAACATGTCTTGCTCTACTCCCTCAAGCGCCTCTCTCCTTACTGCGGTCTCCGCGCATCACCCTTACCTTATGTACCCGCGGGCTGTATCTTCATCGCACTTACCTTCACCAGTCTTACAACACTCTCCCGTGCTCTCCGCTTCCTCTCGACCACTTTCCAATACAACGCCTGAGCAACTCTTTCGTTTGCGGTCGCTTCATCACTCTTACCAACCCCACAAGCTCTGTTCTTATCCATTGCTTTCGCACCAGCTGTGGCGGCTCAAGGCAACAAATGATCTCACTGCAGTGCCTCCGGCAGGAAGATCCTAGGGTTCGCCAGATAGCCAAGTCGAGTTCAGCCGTTCTCTGGGGGAGAATTCGCGACCGGCTGCTCAGATCAGTAGTTTTCCGTGTTTTTTCCGATCAATTCCAGGCGAATCCCTGGGCAATACGCAAACAAACGGTCCAAGGACCCCAAGCGATCCTTCCTTTCTCTTCGTTGTCTTACCCCCACCACTTACACACACACACACTTACACACACTACACCATCACGGAGGACACCACGAGAGACCAATCGGAAGTTAGAGCTTGTTCCACTGGGCCGGAGCCTCACTTGTGGGAGATACCTGGATGAGGAACCCCGCAAGTCGACGAGTAGGTAGGCACCGGATCTCACCATCCAGTGGAGAAAGGATAAAGACACATCCCGGGATAAAACACGCACAATACTTACGGAAATAATAATCATAGCAATTGACACTTCCGGAAACACGAAATAATGAATAAATCAATTCATCGCTTTCGCTACAGAACTCCTATCTCTATCTACCACATATTCCCCGAGACGCACTACACTCTGATGCTCACTCTACCGCATACCTCGCGCCTCTGACGGAGGTCCTAGGTTTGAGTCCAGAGAGTGGTAGGATTTTCGACACAAGCTAGATACCTAGGTCCTATTCAATCGCTGTCTGAAAGAGAATTCTAGCGGCCGACTTCTCTGATTGGTAGTTTTCGGGTCGTTTCTCTGATCAATACTAGGCGAAGGCCGAAGTAAAACCTTAATAAAAGGATCTCGGACCGCGTCAGCTTTCCCTTCCCCTTCCTTGTCCTATCCTCGTCCCTTACATACTGCTACACTTACACGCACTACATTACCACATAAGCCCAGAGACCGGTCGGAGCTTAGAGCTTGTGTCGTCTGGAGTACTGTCCCGCTGGTGGGAGATACCTCGTTGGGAAAATCTCCGCAATCTGACGTAGGCTGGATCTCGCCATCCAGCGGGAGAAAATCGCCACCTCCCGCGAAAAAAAAAGATCACACATACGAGACGAATGGCCTTCGCAGTTGACGCGCCCATAATCACTAATCAATCAAAAAAGCCACATACCTTGGGCTTTTTTCCCCTGCAGTCATCGAATCCCCCTTCACGCACAATAAACTCTCCGTGTACAAGCATCATCACTGCTGAACCCCAGCCTCTACCCGCCTCCGTCACTCGCGATACTCACTCCCTTTGTTGTTCACAGTGCAGCAAATATGCTTCATCCCCTTCAACTTCGCACCCAAATCATACCACCCGCGCTCCCTTTGTCACCTGATTCTCCCCTCCCCACCACCGCACACACAACACTCTCCACTGCATGCTATGTAACAAATGTTGGAACCCATTTCGTTTAGGGCAAGTAAAATCTTTCGAAAAAGTACAAAAATATTCTGCAAAATGTATTAGGAGGGGAACGTTCTAATTCTCAGTGTATACCGTAGGAACCTTTAGAAAAATGCAGAGAGAATTGACTTGGTGCGTTATTCAAATCAAAAAGAGGTGATAGTCCATGAGGGGAAGTGTGGGCAAAATTATCAAAGCCGAGTTCGTCGCGCGGAAGGATCAGTGTTCGAAAATTCGCAAAAGAAAACAGTGAACAGATATACGTAAATTCTCATTTGTAAACAGGATAATACAAAATTGCAACGAATTTTCTGCGACAGTGCTGGAGATTTTCCCTCAGAATGTCGAAAATTTTGAATAAAACTCCATCAATGTTGATCAAAGGGTCGATTGGAGGTCAATAGCCAAAATGAACCGACACCTGATTTGTATAATCAAGATCCCATTTATTATAAAAAATATATTAATGAGCTGAACTATTTTCTGAAGCCAAGAAACAAAAAAACATAACACTAAATTATAAATTCGCTCCTCTTTTTTGATAGCGGTCGATCAACTTTAGAGTTAGAATGTTTAAAAAACTCAAGAAATTAACTATGCATTCACAGTGCTATTCTATCGCGCCAGAAAGTACTCTCCATAATAAACAGGAGAAATGTGGCCAGTTCTTAAAAACACTCAACATGTAACCATTGTATTATAATGAAAATTAGAAATTCAGTTATTCAAGAGGCAAAGTTTTCGATTATTGAAAATCAAAGGATCTGCGAGAGTATTGGTGTAGGATATACTTGTAGTTACTTTCAAAGCATTTATGTGTAATTCTTTGTGCCATGATTTGGTGCTGCATATTATGGAGAAAACGTAAGGGAGTCGATGAAACAAACTATTATCTTATAAGGGGTTGACGAAAGCAAAAGGTTAGGAAATCCCTGCCCTAAGCCTCCCATCTCCTTTACTTGCTTCAACACATTCTTGGAACTGCCCTTTCCCCGTACAGCAACCATTGCCTCATCTTTTCTCCGAGTTTGGTACCACGCCTCTTCTCCTACCACCCCTCAATCTTTTCTGTTCCACCATCTGCCTTCTCCCCTCCCCCTTGCACTCCACCCCCGCCCAACAAAACGCTACGCGACACCCTCCGTCGCCCGTCACCGCCCACTCGCCCGCGCTGCCCTGAAATGAAGCAACCGAGAAAAACGATCCTAAACATCTTTCTTCTCTCTCGATCATCGATGTCGAGATTTACCCTCCAACGACATAATGACGGACCGAAAGCAGCCGGGCTGGCACTGTTCATTTACCAAATGGACCTGTGAATTGAAAGAAAAAAAAGGAAGACGCACGAGGCGCGTTTATACCGGACTTCGGTTTCGAGGTAATTGAGGAATCGTAAGTCACAACGGACCCTGACGAGCTATTTAGGGAAATGTTTACCCCGAGATGGTCGCTCCTCCCGACCTCAATTACAGCGTCGATTCTCTGTGTTTATCCTCCCGAGAGGACAACCGCAGCGCCATGCCGTTGTTGCTGAGGTGGAGTAATCCCGCTTGGTCCGCGGCCACCTCTGTCGTCGTCTGAGGCCATAGTTGCGTGACCACTGCGAAACTGACTGCTACAAGCTGCCATTAGGATCCGTATCGATTAGTGCGAGAAATGGAGCGGTCGGTCCAAAACGTGATCAACCGTCAGGAGAGTATACGATTCGTGTCATCGTTTCATGTTCGTATTCTCAAAAACGTCAATCAGAGATTCTAAATTTTAATTTATATACTCGTGTAGTATGCGGACGGGCAGTTCAAAGTTGCCGCGCTAACTGCGCGGCAAAGAGCGCCGGCAGCATGTTCCCGCCTCCGTCAGCGCGCAGCACAGAGCGTCGGCATCAGGCGCGCTGAGCTTCGTCAAGCGCGCCAAGGGTGTGCTCATAAAACCAGCCACGCCTGTTACCTGGGCTCCGCGCACTGGTGAAACCGGCCAATCAGGGGAAGCCGCGGAAAGCCTTGCGCGGGAGCTGGCCCAAATAAAAGGACGCCGACGGAGGATCACCGGCAGTAGAGCGCTCGGCGTGGTTTCAGCCAGGAGTGGCATATTGTTTTTTGTATATGAGTTTTGTGGTAACTGTACATAGCGGCCGAGTTGGCCAGATTTTTGTAAATAAATATTCTTATGGAAAGTGAGTGTTTTGAGTTATAACAGTGGCGACGAGTAAAAAGGAGAATGAACGCGGAACATTTTCACAACTGATGGCGTGTCTACAGCAGCAAACAGCAGCAGCAGATGGCGATGATGGTGCAGACATTGCAGCAAGCAGGCAATTTCCTCACGACCGAGCAGCCCAGCCCCGCCGTTCGCAACTTACGATGCAGCAGAGGAGAAACCTGCGAAGAATATGTGGCCAGATTGGAGCAACATTTGTTATGCTATGATATTAAAGAGGAATCTCGTAAAAAGAGCATTTTTTCTGGCCACAATCGGCGCACCGTTAAATAGGTTGTTACGTAAGTTAAGACAAGGAAGAAGAGATTTCGCAGAGTGGTCATACGATATACTTAAACAGCGGCTGCTAGCTCATTTTTCGAGGGAGACGCATTTAGTGGCGGCACGCTACAAGTTTTATTCATCCAGAATGAAGCCAGGCCAAACGCATGCCGATTGGGCGACGGAGTTGAAGGGTTTGGCGAAGCGTTGTGCGTTTGAATGCAACACAGAGAAATCGTATGCGGAGTCATTGATACGGGACATGTTGGTAATGCATACGCCGGAAAAAGAAGTTCGGTGGGCATTATTGCAACAAAACAACCCGTCTTTGGAAGACGCCTTAAAATTAGCAACATCGTATGAGGTAACGAAGCATACGGCGCATCAGATGACGTTAGGCGATAGAGCAGCAAGAGATGTAGAGGAAATGAGTGTACAGGAGGAAAATTGGGTAGCCAAGCCACGAAGCAGGAAGCAGCAGGAGAAGAAAAAGTCCTTCCACCAGCAGAGGCAAGCTATTGAAGTCTTGTAGACAGTGTTTTATTAGTCACGACAGGAAGGTTTGCAGATTCCTCAGAGCGGAGTGCTACCAAGGCGGTAAGAAAGGGCATATTAGAGAAGTGTGCAACTAGTGGTTCTGCTGAAAACAGACGACAAGAATGGACATCGATGAGGTGAGCGGCCACGTCAGGGAAGGACGCAGCAGTGGTTTATGCCGAAAGCCAGCGGCAAGAAAGAGGCACTCGATGAAGGGATGGTGAGTGTATTATTCAGTTATGCAGTGTGATGACAAAGTAAATTGTTTGTAAACTTGGAAATAGGTGGTAAATCTGTATTATTCCAGGTGGATACAGGTGCCGCAGCAACTCTAATAAGCATGACTACTTATGAGCAGCTGGGTTCTCCGCCTTGCGCCTACGCTCTGAACACAGTTTTGTATGGATATGCTAGACAGAGAATCAAGACGAAAGGTAAGATAAGCCTGCTAGCGAAATACAAAGCGATGGAAAGACAGTACACTGGTGGTTGTGGAAGTCGTGATGCGGTTAACAGTTCTAGGAATGGATGTTTTCACAATTTTTGGATTTACGGTTCAGGACGCGTTTGTCATTCAGACTAGCGCCCTGCCAAAGGAGGTAAAGAATGTGATAGATTTGAATTCAGAAGTTTTTTCGGAGCAATTGGGAAAATGCAAATTTTTTGAGGCGCATTTGCAGTTGAAGAAAGATGCCACCCCTAAATTTTTTAAAGCACGACCTGTTCCCCTGGCAGTGAAAGATAAAGTAAAAAAGGAAATCGACAGGTTAGTAGATTTGGACGTCTTGACCCCCGTCAGTACTAGTGCATGGGCAACTCCAGTAGTCATAGTAAAAAAGAAAGACGGTAAAATTAGAATGTGCGGAGATTTCAAGAGCACCGTTAATGCGCAACTCATGGTAGAGCAGTTCCCCATCCCCAGAGCAGAAGAGCTTTTTCAGAAGCTAGCGGGCGGCAGAGATTTTCAAAAAATAGATTTGCGGGACGCGTATCTGCAGATCCCGTGTAGATGAAGAGTCTGCGAACTTATTGTAATTAACACACCGTTCGGGCTTTACCGATCACCGGTTGCCTTTCGGGGTCGCTTCAGCTGCGGCTATTTTCCAGCGCTGCTGCACTACGCTGACAGCCCAGGTGAGAGGGCAAGCGCCAACTACCTAGATGATATAGTGGTAACGGCGAGTCGGAGGAGGAACATCTACAAAACTTGAATCTGCTTATTAAAGACTTTAAATGAATGGGGCCTAAGGGTTACTTGGATAGTGTGTGATTTTTTAAAGAACAGATTACTTATCTAGGTCACGTGTTGGATAGCTCGGGGATCAGGCCAACCGGAGAAAACTCAACGGCGATTCAGCAGCTTCCGGTTCCTGTTAATTTGCAGCAGCTACAGTCATTTCTGGGGAAGATTAATTACTATGGCAAATTTATCAAGAACATGGCGGAAATAGCAGCACCCCTCAACGCGTTGCGTAAGAAAGGCGTAAAATGGCATTGGTCGGCAGATTGTGACAAGGCATTTCGGAGGTTGAAAGAGAATTTAATGCAGGCAGTTAAATTGGAACATTTTTTGCCAGATAGAACGACTATACTAGCTGTAGATGCATCAGAATATGGTATTGGGGCAGTCCTTTCGCAGAAGGATGCTAAGGGTGTTGAGCGGCCAATTGCTTGTGTGTCAAAAACGTTGAATGTTCACCAGAAGAATTACTCTCAGATAGAAAAAGAAGCTTTAGCAATTGTATACGGCGTGAGAAAATTCAATGAATACTTGTATGGGTCAAAGTTCATAATCATTACTGATCATAAGCCGTTGGTGTCTTTGTTCTCGCCACACAAGCGTATCCCAGATAATACGGCGCGTAAGATGCAAAGGTGGGCGCTTTTCCTGTCTGATTATAGTTACAGGATACTTTACAGATCTACATATCAGCATGCTAACGCAGATGCACTATCCCGTCTTCCGCAAGGGCCGGATGCAACTTTTGACTCTGAGGACATCGCCTGTCTCCAGCTGGACCAAGCCGAAGAGGAGGCAGTATCAGGTTTTCCAGTCTCGTCATATCAAGTGGCAAAGGAAACAAAGAAGGATCCGCAGCTCAGGCAAGTGCTGTACCACGTGCAAACTGGTTGGTCCAGCGCGCATAGGCGAACCAGGGCGCTGACGGAATGGTATAAGCTCCAACACAGGCTGTCGGTTAAGGGCGGCGTATTATTACTGGCTAGCGATGAAGGAGTTAGGGTAGTGATTCCGCATAAGTTGCGACCAAAGGTATTACGCCTTTTACATGAGGGTCATTGGGGTATAGCCAGGACAAAGCAAGCAGCCCGCCGTTATTGTTATTGGCCAGGAATAACCAAAGATATAGAGGAGATGAGCAAGCATTGCGAAGCATGCCAAACTAGTCAGGCAGCGCCGAGAGCGGATTTAAGCTCATGGCCCCAACCCTGCGAGCCGTGGGACCGCATACATGTAGATTTTGCGGGTCCTTTCTTAGGGCATATGTGGTTGTTAGTAGTGGACGCATTGTCAAATTATCCGTACGTGATGCGCATGCAACACACAACTGCACCACATACAATAGATGCTTTGAAGAAAGTTTTCGTAACAGAAGGCCTCCCACGAGTATTGATCTCCGATAACGGCCCGCAGTTCATATCAGCGGAATTTCAAAAATTTTGTAAAAGTAGCGGGATACAGCACATTTTGGCTCCACCGTTCCATCCTCAGTCAAATGGAGAGGTGGAAAGATTAGTGCAGACGTTCAAGTCAGCCATGCTTAAAGCAACTAGAGCGGGTGCATCAGTAGAGCAGGCGTTACTTAGCATGTTGACCACCTATAGGACGTTACCAAATATGTCAGGTAGAAGCCCCGCTCAAGTATTGCATGGTCGGCAGCCCCGTACCTTATTGTCCTTGTTATTTCCGGAAGAAGTGCCAGTGTCAACCAAAGGCGCTAAATTCAAGAGAGGAGATAAGGTACTGGTAAGAGTGTACGGAAGTAATTGTAAGTGGCAACCAGCAATAGTAACTGCAGTAAGAGGAGGCAGAGTTTACGTCCTCAGGACAGAAGATAGAGCAATCTCTCGGCATCAATCACAGATTAGGAGACGGTACTACGATTCTGTAGTAGATAAGCAACAGGCGGGGGGGCAGCGCAGAGCAGGGCAACAGAAAGTGTAATGCGTTTTCCCTTTTCAAGCCAGCAGGAGGAGCGGCCCACACTGGATTCCGGCGCAACCATCGAGGAGCCATCTCTACAGTCGCAGCAGCGGCCGGCATTGCGGAGGAGCAACCGACTGCGTCGTTTCACCCCCTACATCACAACTTCGGTGGGGAGGGTGTAGTATGCGGACGGCAGTTCAAAGTTGCCGCGCTAACTGCGCGGCAAAGAGCGCCGGCAGCATGTTCCCGCCTCCGGCAGCGCGCAGCACAGAGCGTCGGCATCAGGCGCGCTGAGCTTCGTCAAGCGCGCCAAGGGTGTGCTCAGAAACCAGCCACGCCTGTTACCTGGGCTCCGCGCACTGGTGAACCGGCCAATCAGGGGAAGCCGCGGGAAGCCTTGCGCGGGAGCTGGCCCAAATAAAAGGACGCCGGCGGAGGATCACCGGCAGTAGAGCGCTCGGCGTGGTTTCAGCCAGATGGCAGATTGTTTTTTGTATATGAAGTTTTGTGGTAACTGTACATAGCGGCCGAGTTGGCCCAGATTTTTGTAAATAAATATTCTTATGGAAAGTGAGTGTTTTTGAGTTATAACATGCGGTCTTTTGGGACTAGTATATTATTAAATAGAATACAGAAAAAAACA
>JAHLJT010009419.1:45088479-45099131 GCA_031308135.1 Acheta domesticus
AGAGATAGGACGCTCGGTTCCATTGAAACAATTTGTTGCACAGGTTCCGGGACCTGTCTCAAGACCTTGGGGTACTTCTTGAACATGAACTTACCGTTCGATTCTCCACAAATTGGATAGTCCTTCCTAAAATAATTTCTCTTAAAACCATTTTTTTCTGTGCATAAAATGGAGGTCGATATTTTCAGAGTGGTCGTACATACTAGGGAGGTAAAGAATGTTGAACGAAGTGTGCGAACATGGGATAAGAGGTTTCACTTTCGTCAATCGCAGCGTAACGTTTTTGCTGGTAAAAAAAGTATGGATGCATTGGTAGCGAGGATCAAATCTTCAGAAACTCAACGTGGCAATACGCGAATAAAATCTTACAAAGGAAATGCTACGAAACATTTTTCTGAAACATCGTTTTAAAATACTCTTCTACCCAGCTCCTTTCTCATTATGCCCTTCCATTTGTATTATCGTTATTATTGATATAAACCAAATTCACCACCCCATTTTCAAAGGTGCTCTAAAAGCGAACTTCGTCATCCCTTTCTCGCCTCGGAGAAATACTTATCTTGAGGAAGGGGAACCCCATGCCTTGGTCCTGAATTAATGCAACCCTTCATAATGAAATACGAGGTCGGTTACCGGGGAAGATCACTCTATAAATTGCGAACTTTAAACGCGGTATCTCCACGATGTTTAAAAGGGGCAATCCGGAGAAAGATCTCATTCTGACGGAGAGGGTGGTGCTTGAGGGAAAAAAACCGGTTAATTTCAAACGAGAGATTTATTTCTTGCAGAATAATTTGACGAGAACAAAAAGCTCTGGATATCTGCGAACAATTTAGGTTACCTGCGTATTTAATTGCGTTTCTCCATCACTTTTAATTACACGAAGACTGCCGGAATTTATTTCACGTCTGAGGGGTCGTGCATTAATAAACGCGAAAAGACTCTTGCCTTAAAAAATCTGCACAATTCTCCGAGGAATATACCTTGCGCGAAAAGGCGTTATTTTCTCTACATCTGGGGAGAAACGTCCGTATCTATTAAGTTTTACGTTAACATTCTTTGAATTTGTTTAATGCAGTAACAGTGAAGTTCTTACACGGACAGATTAATGTAGTTTCGCTTATAGTTTTCTGTTCTTGTTACAAAGTAACTGAATAATTCACTATTCCGTGCCAATGGCAAAATTCTAGTCAGTTACGATTGTTGAAACATTTAATTATAATGTTAAGATTATCACATTGATTTACAGAAAATGGAAATAGTATGTAAACTTTATTAAAGAGTTTGTTTGAATTACATTGTTATTACATTCCACTCTGATGTAATAATGTAAGAGGAAATAGTAGAAATTTTAATTATTACCATTATTTATTGTGTGGCACTTCAAATTTATTAGTATTAGCCTCTTTACGTAACAAATTTCTTAATTACTGCAGATTATAATACAACACGCATAACCACTGTTACATTTCAACGAGAATAGATGAGAACATGAACTAGAGCGCCTATCACTGCTTCATTTCCAGGCTTAGAATTAAAATCTACTGACATGACGAAGTGCTTACCCGCATATTTCATGTGAAGGCTGAAGAAGGCAAAGACAAACCACCAGATTCATCCATACATCTATCAAATCACTTATTCTTATTATTTCATTTCTACCATAGTGTGGCCACCATAAAAAACACTCTCAAATGTTTCATCCCTAATCACACTTTGCCGAAAACCACCCACTTGCAGTATCAAATTCCCGAATCACCCCAAACTAAAGCATGCGACCCACGCAACCTGCCACCGCAGTCTCTACTACCATTACCTCCGACCCGGCGAAATAATCACCGGATCCATTCAAGTACCTCATCATATTTCACGACGAAGCTCGACCGGGCTATTTGCCGCTATCAACTACCTCTACCGCACGTGATAACCAGCGGTTGTCGTGCGGCCGGCCAGTCTATTCCCGGGCGGTGCAACGATATTAACATCGAACGAAATCCGATTGGGCGGGACGTCGATAGAGAGGCCCTGTCCCTCTACCCCCCCCACTCCTCCCCGAGCGCCAATTAATGTGATGAGATCAGGTCATTTTATCATTCATCGTCCTGATTGCGTCATCGCGTTGCGTGCGCCCGCCGCGCCGCGCCGGGCCGGGCCTCCGCCCGCTGAACTGCCCGCTGCCTGGCGCGGCGCGGGGACGAGGCGGTGCGTGGCCGGCGGACGTCGCTGCATCGGAGTGTGCGCTCGAAGAAGTCATTGGGTAGAAAATCAATTTCCTTCTAATAGAAAATACAATAGTAATTTTTGTGTGGTTAAGATCATCAACAATAATAAAATGTACACAGTAATATCAACAACAATATCCATAATAGTGTTGACAAGAATGGTTATGATGATGATAATAATAATAATAATAATAGCAATAATAATAATAATAACAACTTGTCTAAACTCTCAGGCAATTCAAAAGACTGTGAAGTGCAAGAAATCGCTTCATTTGGAACAGCCCACAATTTGCGCAAAGTATTGCAGAGGCACCGACAGTCCCGAGATCTGCTCCTTAGGTAGCTGGTTGCAACCTGGAGTAGATTTTATATTCAGCCGACTCATAACATCTTTAGTCGTGATGTAGAGGAATAATAATAATAATAATAATAATAATAATAATAATACTTTTCATTCACGGAATCTTCATTGGCTTTCCTAGCAACTTATCAAAGGACAAACATTAATCGAAACGTTGAAGAACAAACCGAAAAGGACACTTTTGCGTACGAGAAATTATGACATTTTATTATTATTTTTGAAAGCTATCTATAATCAAATCTCATGTATTTATGTGTATATGTATAAACAGAGTTTTTAATTTACATACTTTAATTATTACAATTGAATCTTCTATGTGACTGAATTTTTCGGAAAATCGATATTTTTTTCTGTAAATTTCCTTCTCGTGAAGTGTTGAAGAATGAAACAGATGACGTAATGAAAACAATGACCGTTGGTTGGTGCATTATGTGTTAATGGAAATTAACTCAACTCTCATTAATGAAATTGTACACGCTTTCCCTGCCACGTGGGTGAAGATAAATTTAATCACAATGTTTGTCTTGTGGGTTATATTTTGCGGATCATTCTTGTATTTCTACTCATTACTTCGTTCATTTGAAACCAATGCGGAAAGTGAAGTTAATGTATTAATATATTGAAGAATTCATTAACAAATCTTATGAAAATATTAATTTAACGCAATGAATTAAATTTTGTTGTTTGCGACAAGAAATTAAAGAGAGTAACACAAACAAGTCATACACATTCCACAAAAATATTTTACCACAAGTTATGTGTACAATATTCACTCATACAAAATTAGAAAAAAAGCAATCAGTAACTAACCGAATCTGATACACTTGGCTATTAATGCTTACAAACATATTGATTTTCACCTAAAAACTGCAATATTTTGAAGATTCACAGGCTGACTTATATACGAATGTGCTATTACGAATTAATACTGGTTAACATCATTGCATTTGTTCATTACAGTAGATTTCAAAGAATCACTAGAAATTTTACAATTTTAGTGAATTCTATAACATAAACACGAGACGTACTGTGGCAGCGTTTTTAATCATTGTGTTGTCAATTGCAGTCACATGTATCTCGACAAGTCTGCATTATTTATGGTACTCGGATACACGTGTCACGAGCATCTCCAGGACAACAGTAGAGCCATAGGTTATCTCTTCCATATCAAAAAATGGTGAGTACTCGGCGGTAAGGGTTCCACCTGGGATACATTTATGCCTGGACGTCCGTCAGCCAACGAACGTGACAGATGCTGCGCGCGCGATTCGGCCAACATACTGCGTCATAAACCGGTAAAACAAAAAAACAAGCATCCTCCGAGACAGAACTTCCTCGTGGCTCCCCCTAAGAAACGCACGGGCAGGTCCCAGGTGTGTGCGGCGAGTGTCTCCGGGCCCCGAAATAATCAATACCACCCTCCCTTCGTCCCGTCTTTTTACTGGACCACTCGCGCGTCTGGGATTTTTCGGTTGAAAAACAAAATCCGAGATTGAAAACTTCCACTGGCCATCGCACCCTCACGAACCGAGCGGCGAGCGTAGGGCATGTTTTCAGTTCAGGTAGTGTTTGTACATCCATATCGGCCTTATAAATGGTGATAGGCTGTAACCTGGTTAGAAGGTTTGTATTTGTAGAGAGCCGCACATAGCATCAGAATAACCCCCAGGAGAGAGCGCTGCCCGGCGCTCGCTCGCCCCGTTTCCCCTCGCCCGCTCCGCCCCGCCCCGCCCCGCCCCGCCCCGCCCGCCCCCGCCCGCGCCGCACCCCGCCCCGCGCCCCCTCACTACTGATATTGTTTCAAACGGCCGGGTCAGCGGCGCGGGCGCTAACACGATTACCTTGCAACTCGGGCCGATTTGTATTCCACAAGGCAGAGGCGGGTGGCGGGGCCGCGGCGCCATTGTTGCGGGACGGCGCGCGCGCGCGCGGGCTGGCGGGGTGGGCGGGGCGGGCGGCGCGGGGCGGGGCGGGGCGGGCGCGGGACGTGGGGAGAGAGATATAAATTGTGCAGCCTCGTAACAGAGCGGCCTAAAGCACGGTAATGCAGATATATCTGGGAGAAGAGAGGCGCGACGGGGCGCGAGATGGCGGGATGGCGAGGGGCGGGGCGGGGCGGGGAGGCTGCGAGAGGCGAGGCGCGGAGCGCGCCGCGGAGAGTGCGCGAAGCGAGGTGGAAGTAGAAGAACAAGAAGAAGAAGAACAAGAACCGCCCAGGAGGTGGAGGAAGAGGAGTGGGTGGGGCCGCGCGGGCAGGTGTCGGCCGTGAGCGTGCGCCGCGCAGCCGCCGCTGCCGTCGCCGCCGCCACCGCCGCCACCCTCGCCGCCGCCACCGCGCGCTGACGACGGTGGCCGCTCGCGGAACTAGTTGTCCGGAAGGGTGAAGCGCATTCAGCGAGGCTTCGAAGCACCGACGAACTCACTTTATGCTCCACAGGATCCTTTCTGTTCAACAAAGTTGTTGAGAAATTGGAATATCAATCTGCTCAGGACGGCACTCGCATACGTCACATACATCAGATCTTGAAATCTAAGGAATATCTTCACGCACCTTATCGAATAACGTCAATATATATATACACACTACGTGTGTGAGTGTGTGTGTGTGTGTTATATACTTGGCAATGTGTTTAACAACATTCAATATATTTAATTTTACGGTTATTTAATTGTAAAATTATTTGAAACTAACCAATTAGGAGTAACATTTTATTAGTTACCCTTCATAATGGTTTTAAAAAAAATTAGAAAGGATTCATAAAAATATGGTAGATGTAATAAATATGGTACTTTATCACTGTTTAAAATTTTTATTCATAAATATATTATATGTAACGCATGTAGGTTTGTTCACACATTGTTCATTGTGCACTAAAAGTGCATAAAAGTAGAAGTCAATTTCCCTCAAAAAAAATCTTGTTTTCTATAATAATCATTAGTTGTAATTTACCACGATTGAAAGTGACAGATCTTAATAACGTGATGACGCACCACGAGATGGGAGTAATAATGCAGCAGATAACAGCTGATACGCTTTGAAAAAATTACTGGAATTATTGCACAAATTAAAAAAATATCAATTGTACAATAAATACGGAAAAATAAATTTTATTAATATTAGGTGGCATTTTAAACATGTCTTAAATCCTCGTGGAAAATATATTGTTACCTGAACACTCTTTTTGCTTCATTTCGCAAACTAAAAGTTTATTTTTCAGTCGAGTGAATTTACTGCATTAAGGCAAGACAAAATTTCCTGACGACTTTCCAATGAATATTATTTCCATATTTCTGGATTAACCACCTCATGCATTACTTTGAGGGACTCATCTGGTGCTATTTACCAATTCATTAACAGCTCAGCGGTGGGTGGGGATAAAGTGTGATATGTCTCACCACGCCAACAACGAGGCTAGCAGAGATTAGTAGACGTAATTAACTAGTTATCTCAATCAGCAACAATGGATGTGAAACTCATGTGATTACAAGTGAATCAGAAATTAGAATCTCCACTAAAAGATTAAAGTAATTATCAGGAGTTAATTTCTGAATTCATTTTACTTATGTACTCTAAATAATTTAAAACACCTGAGGGAATCAACGTATAGAGATGGAATGCTCGCTAGGGAAAGTTTATTAAATGCTGCGGCTATATGAATATTACCACCAATAATAATTTGTACTAGTTAATGCTGTTTAGTCAGTAATTCAATGAATGACGTAGTTGTTACTCTCTTCCTTTCATGCCTACCAGGTACAAACTTAGAGACAACAGTGCTGCGTCACACAGATCCCTTCGGCTTCAAAACTTTTCAATATTTTTTTCTTTTTACTTAAGAAGTAGGGTTATTATTTTCATAAAAATTACTGTTCTTGAACTACTAAAAGACAATTCAATTAAATTGGCTCTCAATGTAAGCGCAGTACAACGAAATAGCTTGTAGTATAAAACAGGAAATGGCGGCTGACTTGCAATGGAAATTACTGTAGACTCCATAAATTAAAATTATTACGTATAATTACTTTTTTGTCGGAACTGGTTGTTATATTACATTCTATAATGACAGTACTACCAGGAAACGCCAGCGGCATTATTGCATTTCGAATCAGTTTATCCGTAAGATTCACACAGCGACCTTTCAGTGAAAATTAACATTAGTTTATAGAAAGAATAAGTACAGTCCAAGTAATTTATTTCAACAAATATGATTCAACAGTTTTACAAATTAAATCCCTTCATTTCACATTCTTTATTTCAAAAACAAATTGATTGTAAAAATACTTGTCGTTTCCTAAAATTAGAATATATAAGAATTCACTATAATACTTTTCGCGTCAGTTGCGGTACGTGAGAATTCTTTGAATTAAGCAATTAATCTTCCAGCATAACCATGTCAAGAAAATACGTTGTTTTCGTGAATAAAAAAAAAGCAAGCACAGATGCAGCCAATTCTCTCAAGAATTGTGGCTAAAATATTAACAAAGTGAATACCTTATTTCACTCCACTTAGGAATTAATAAATTGACTGTTGGTACGAAGACCTTGTAACCACCTCCCCCAGCACGTAAATAAACAAAACCTCAGCTGCGCGGCGCGGAGGGGTGGGGCGGGGCGGGGTGGGGGCGCTCGCCGCCATGTTGCCGTGCGTGCTCTCCCGCCGGGCCGACCGCCTATAGCCGGAGAGTCCCGCGTGCAAGATATATCGTATTGTTCTACGTGTATTCTATTTTTGTTTTTTCCGTCTATTTATCTGCTGTGTGGTTGGCTGGCCCGTCATTTCTTTTAGTCTCTCTTACTCTCCGTCTGTGTAATCCTATCTCCGTCTACCTCGGGGTTTCAGAACGCATCAATGTTTCAACGCGGCCGCGGGGCGAGCAGCCAGACAACAAATGAAAGGCAGTAAAAAGACAGCGGTGGCGGTGGCGGTGAATGGAGGGAGAGCGCGGCGTGGAGGGGTGGGGCAGGGCGGGGCGAGTGGGTGGGTGGGTGGCCGTGGGTGGGAGTCGGGGAGAGACACCCTCCCGTGGCGGTGCCTGGCGGAGCGGGGCAGGACGAAGCGGAGCGGGACGGAGCAAGGCGGGGCGAAGCGAGATGGGGCGTGGCGGGGAATCGCGGCAATGGCGTGGCGGGTTTTGAGGGGCATGGCTGGGCGTGGCGGGACATAGCGGGGTAGGGCGGGGTAGGGCGGGGTGGGGCGAGTGGGTGGGCGGGGAGAGGCGAGCTGATGGGCGGCGGGGAACTGTACCCTCTTGCGGTGGTGCCTAGTGAAACGAGGCGGAGCAGAGCGGGGAGGAGCAGGGCGGGGCGGGGAAGAGCGGAGGGGGACGGGGCGAGCGGATGGACAGATGGGGGTGGGGCGGATGCGGGTGGCGGCGGGGAGTGAAACCATCCCGCAGCGGTGCCTGTCGAGGGGGCAGCGCCGCGAGGCGTGGCGGGGCGAGCAGGTGGGCGGCGTGGGTGGCCGTGCGGAGCGACACCCTCCCGTGGCGGCGCCGGGCAGAGCGGGGCGGGGCACGGGTGGCGGGGAGCGTCCGTCGGGGGGCGCGATTTACTACCCCGGCGAGCGGACGTCCGGTGGACAGCGGCCGCGCCCTCCGCCCCGCGCCCTTCGCCCTCGGCCTCCCGCGGGGCGCGCGGCCCTCGGCGCTCCCGCCGCGCGGCGCTCCGCCGCTGGACGCCCGGGCCGGCCCAGCCGCGCCACCGCGCCACGGCGCTTCGCGCATAATGCGATGCGTTGTTTCCGAAACGCGCCCGACGGTGGTGACCCCACGGCGAGGGTGGTAATGGAACTGAGCGAAAGAATGGGGGCTGCAATGAACGATGTGGCTTGGAGCGCTGGAGTGAGCAGGATAGAGTGGGAGATGACGGAGTTAGCAACGGCGGAATGAGGGCTGGAATGAGTTAAGCTCTTAGTGTGCTAGAGTGGACGATGCGCTGTAGAGAACAATGGAGTGAGAGCGGAAAATGGAAGAGTGTAGAATGGAAGACGATGGAGGGAGCGTTGGAATGGAGGCTGGAATGAGCCATGTTCTTGGTGCGCAGTAATGGAAGTGAGCGAAAGAACGGGGGCTGTAATGAGCGATAAGGCTGGTGCGCTGGAGTGAGCAGGATAGAGTGGGAGATGAAGGAGTTAGCAACGGCGGAATGAATACTGGAATGGGTCAAGCTGTTAGTACGCTAGAGTGGACGATGCGCTGTAGAGAACAATGGAGTGAGACCGGAAAATGTAGGAGTGTAGAATGGGAGACGATGGAGTGAGCATTGGAATGACCGTTCTTGATGCGCTGGAGTAATTGACGGAGTGAGAGAGCGGGAAACGGATGCGCAATGGAGCGGGAAGTGATGGAGTGAGCAAAGGAATGACGGCTGGAATGAGCCAAGTTCTTGTTCTGCTAGAATGAGCGATGAAGAAGAGAATTGAGTAAGTGCGGAGATGGAAAGGTGGTAAAGTGACGATAAGGGGGAAGATGGGGCGTTCGATTGGTTAGGTTATAGAGGAGGGGTAGAGAACGAAATGATGTGGTGTTAGAGTTAGATGAAGTAACGGTAGAGTGTGAAATATGGTGGTGATAGAGTAAAAATGAGGCTAAAAGAGCAGTTCATTGACAGATAGACAGTATGAGAGATGGAGGGCGTGAGAGTGACTGTGGCGCGTGAGTGAGGGCGTGAGAGCGAGCGCGAGAGTGAGGAGCCCGAAAGTGCGAAAAGGGGCCCGGAGGAAGGAGAGAGGGTCCAGAATGGGAGATAGAGGGGCCGTAAAGTGGAAGATGGCGGAGATCGAGAGTAGGAGGTAGAGTGGCTACAGAGTATGAAGAAATGAGACAGAGAAGACCGATAGCATACTGGGCGACAGAGTGGCGATGACTTTCTAGCAGAGGTAGCCAGTGAGTGGGCAATCGAGTCGCCGGCGTGGACTGACGGGATGGACTAGACAATGAACTAAAGAAGTCACCGGTGAGAAGGAATAAACTTTGGAGACTCACGCGGAGTAGACTTTGAAGCAGGACGACGGGACATCGAAGGGCACGTCACCCACGAGGGAAGTGAAGGGATGGGGGTGCAAGAGAGCGGCGGCGTCAAGGGCGGCGGAAGCGAGGGAAGGGCGACAGCGATGTCAGCGCGATTCAACACGGACGGCGGGATTTAAGCCCCCCTCGCGATTTATTGATCTCCGTAAGATAGACAAGGAGGTTGTGTTTCAGGCAGTTGAGCAATGAGTTTCTCGGTAATCCTATCTTCTACCAATCACATCCAGCAATTGCATGTGGCCAATAATCTAATAACACTTTCATCTTCAAATCATTATCTATCATTGACACATCCCCTCTGTCATTCTGCGATTAGAATGATCTCAATGGCTTCATAATCAAAATTTGAAACAGAGAAGACGTATTTTTTGGTACATATTTAACGACCAGTCAATGTAACGCAGAGTAATGAGCAACAACCGTTCAGTGCGGTAGCAAATCATACACAACGTATTTATGATAGTCACCTTCAACTGTAGTTTAGAAAGTAATGGGAAAACATTATTTATCCTTAATGTTATCTATATAATTTATTAACTCATAATGTCTTGAGGGTCAAAACAATGAGCTTACCTTCTCAGTCCTAAGGCTGAAATCTACATTTTTGGATGTTAGAAATATCTATTCAGAAACTTGTTTGCGCATAGAGGTTCACATTTATTCCTGAAATTATTTACTTGCGGCGGAAGGCCCCGCGTAGGTGGAAATCGACACCACACTTCGCCTCCTGCATGTCGTTGGCCGCATGAATATTTCCGCGCGCTGGCAAAGAGGCGCAACGCAGGGCGAAGGCCTGAAAAGCGAGAGTCCGCCGACGGGAACGACGACGCACAGCCCTTCGGGGAGACGAACCGAAGACCGGTGACGGCGAGGCCAGGCCAGGCGGCCGGTGTTGCGGTGAGCCTCCGCCCCCACCCCCGCTCCTGCTCCCCCGCTCCTGCTCCCCCGCCCCCGGTCCCCCGCCCCCGCCCCCGCTCCCCGCCCCCGCTCCCCCGCCACCGCTCCCCCGCCACCGCTCCCCTACCACCGCTCCCCCGCCC
>JAHLJT010009419.1:45104137-45161509 GCA_031308135.1 Acheta domesticus
GCCAGTGCAATTGCAGCAGGACAAATTCATCGTCTCTGTTTCTATTGTTCTTCATCATCCTTCACAATCTCGAACTGGAATTATTGGATCTTTATCTGTTCCCAAAACGTAAAAAACACCTGAGAGAAAATCTGTTTGATTCGGACGATGCAGCACAGACGGAAGGTAGTGTGAGATTTCAAAGTCAAAGTCAAACATTCTACGGGGCAGTTTTAAGATACCAGTCACCCATCGGAAGACACTAATTCATAGCCAAGGGGGTTATATAGAAAAATAATTATGTAAGATAAAAAAAGTTGTGGAAACTTAACTCCTCTCAATTTACTAAAATATTTATCTTATTTTGGTAATAAAAAATTAAGCGACATTTCTTTTTATAATGCTCCTGCACTACAATCAATATGCCACCGAAAATAGTCTCCATTTACCCGGTCCTAGAACCTGTGATCCTTACCACTCAACAAAAATCTGCTTCCTCAGAAGCTTTTCCTTCGGAAGATCTCTCGAAACGTCCTCTTTCGGCATTCACAAAGCTTTGGCAGTCGCAGACGGAGAAGAAAAGAAACAGCGCGCGAGGTGGGGCGAGAGCAGCCAGAGTGAAGCCGTCCGGGCGCACCAACGCTGATGGACCCATGCAGCGCCCCGCCCAGCCCCGCCCCCGCCGTCTCGTCGCCAACACCCGCCACCGCCGCCCCGCCTTCACCGCCCCGCCGTTGACCCGCCGCCGCCCCGTCGCCGCCCCACCGCTCCCCCCCCCGCCACCCCGTCGCCCGCCCCACCGCTCCCCCCCGCCACCCCGTCGCCGCCCTACCGCCCCCCGCCGCAGCCGCCCCGCCGCCGCCGCTCCGCCGCCGCCATCCCGCCGCCGCCCCGCCGCCGCCGTCCCCGCCACCGCCGCCGCCCCCGCCACGCCGCCGCCCCCCGCCGCCGCCCCCCGCCGCCGCTGCCCCGCCGCTGTCGCCCCGCCGCCGCGCCGGCCGCCGCGCCGCCGCCGCGCCGCCGCCGCTCCGCCACCGCTCCGCCGCCGCCCCGCCCGGCACCGCCCCGCCGCTGCCATGCCACTGCCCGGCCGCACAACCTCCGCCGTAGCCACCGCTCCGTCTCCGCCGCCACATCACCGCCACCTCTCCACCACTGCCACCCCACCACTTGCCCCACCTCCATCAACCCGCCACCGCCCCCCCCAAACCTCCGCCGCCCAGCTCCGTCGCCCCGCTTCCTCCGCCTCCACCTCCGCCGCCCCGCCGCCGCCCCGCCGCCCCCCCCGCCGCCTCGCGGCCACACCCCGCCGCCCTCGCCGCCCCCCGCCGTCCCCCGGCGTCCCCCCGCCGTCCCCCCGTCCACCCGCCGTCCCCCCGCCGTCCCCCCGCCGTCCCCCCGCCGTCCCCCCGCAGTCCCCCCGCCGTCCCCCCGCCGTCCCCCCGCCGTCCCCCCGCCGTCCCCCCCGCCGTCCCCCCGCCGTCCCCCCGCCGTCCCCCCGCCGTCCCCCCGCCGTCCCCCCGCCGTCCCCCCGCCGTCCCCCCGCCGTCCCCCCGCCGTCCCCCGCCGTCCCCCCGCCGTCCCCCGCCGTCCCCCCGCCGTCCCCCCGCCGTCCCCCCGCCGTCCCCCCGCCGTCCCCCCGCCGTCCCCCCGCCGTCCCCCCGCCGTCCCCCCGCCGTCCCCCCGCCGTCCCCCCGCCGTCCCCCCGCCGTCCCCCCCGCCGTCCCCCCGCCGTCCCCCCGCCGTCCCCCCGCCGTCCCCCCCGGCCGTCCCCCCGCCCCCCCGCCGCCTGTGCTGTGCTGCCGCTCCGTCGCGTGTCACCGCAAAGCGCGCGTCTTCCCTCCAATTTGCGTCAGCGGCGCGGAGGGGCAGAGCGGAGCGGGGTGTGACAAGGAGGGGTGGGAAGGAGACGGCTCGGGAAGAAGCAAGTAAAAGGGTCTCCGGCGACGCCCAGCGTTCTTCTCGCTCTCAGCTCGCTTTCTTGAAATTTCCGCTGACACACTTCTTGGAAGAGGCCTGAGTATATGAAACTCAATAATAACACAACCCATTTTTGTACCACATTTTAACAGTTTTCACGCAGGGAATTAAATAGATGATACTGCTCTGAATGGCCTCAGCTTTCAAATAGATCTCGCATACTGAGGTGAGTAGATATCCCTAGATGCCACTCGGCGTATCCACTGGCATCTGAAGGCTGAACCGAAGTGGACGGTAGAGGAGCGAGTTTGGTCTACAACCCCTCCAAGGGAAGGGAGGAGAGTAGATGCACTTGGCATTTTGCGAGTTTGAACGAAAATGCTTGCCCTTAATCAAAGTGTTAATGTGTGTGTCGAGGTTATTATTCTGGTGTTATAGCCAACCGATTTGTTCATTGGACTACGGTTACCTCACCACATGAATAGACATCTTAGATACGGGTCACTTTCGCTCGTACTTTATTCTCTGATCGCCGCTAGTGGAATGTGTGCAAAAAACAATGTTTGTCGAAAATACTTATTTCTTATTTGTAAATTTGGATTGCAACAGCGGTCGGTCCCCCACCGATACAACATCCGTTTACCGCACAACTTGTAGCAATCACCTACTCCTTTCAATCAAGCAATTTCAGGAAGAATTTTTTACCAGTTTTACTTAAACTCCGAGCTCTCATTAGACTGCATTTGCCACATTGCATTGCTCCTTTTAGATTGTAGAATGTGTATTGCTCTTTTTAAATTGCAATGCACATTTTGTGAAAAATAGTTCACTTAGTAATGTAGAGAATCATATCGTCATCCGTCTTGCCCCCCAATGCCGCGAGCGAGAATCATAAGCTCCCCCATAGACTCCGAGAATAAGCTACGCAGCCTCATGTCTTGATAGAACGGATTTGTATTCATATTCACTATGTGACTTACGACAGAAAGACACGCGGATTGATGTCTCGTTATTACTTCCTTGCCAATAAGTTACTACTCTTTAGCTTTTAGGGCAAGTCGCACCTCGTTCGGTAAATAACTTTACTACGAGTTCAGTGCATGTTGTTCAGTAGATTCCCAGCCAGTAGCGGCAGTGACTCCACGTCTCGTCAATTTTGCTGTTCAGCGTCAACTGTTCAGCTGCTGCCAACTGTTCAGCGATGAGGCGCATGTCGCGTCTCATTTCGTACACTGACTCAACGCACTAAAGGTACCCCTGCAATTTTGTTACTGCTGTGTACGTTTATACGTCTGTGTGATTTCTAATAAGCAAGCGGCATACTTTACCGACACCGACTTGTAATTACATTTCATAGTAGTATAGGAATTGGATTTCGAGTCGCATTAGTTCCTTAAATGGAATATAATTTCCAATGAATTCTTTGCAAGAATACTAATTGGGGTGATATAGTTTATACTACTGTTAATCCATCACAAGGACCTCTATATAATCAATGAAGAAAATCTTCGTAGATGCCGATGGTGCAGTGCAATGCTTTAGTGAATTATTAGTGAAATATTGAATTGCTAGACAAAATCAATCCTACACCACTTATGTATGTCTATCTGCGGGAATTATTCAAGTGAACATAATGTAAAAAATAAATCATAACTGCCAGTTAATATTGAGTAAATAGATCAATGGTCATGATTACAGGATCATCTAATGCTAGTCCTAGATTTCTGCGTAAAAAAGAATGAAATATGATTATTCTTGAACTAGAAAATTAGTTTTCATCTTAAGATTCCAACATTATTATATTGTTCATTAATCATTCGAGACATATTTCTCATTTTATTTCCTTCAAGGTTTCCTTATTCATTTTCCTCAAACCTCTTATCCGTTTAGTGTGTTTCAATGCTTTGTTCAGTACTATTCTGCGAATTGTAAGCTACTTGTAATACAGGTTTTCCATTATCAAAAAACTTACAAAAAATAATAATAGAGTATTTGTGCTTACGTTTTTAGTAAAAATTCATCATTAGAGAAATCATTATTTGTCTATTCATTGCACACGACGTTAAGTTATGGAAGTATTCTGATTAAAATATATAACTTAGCAGATAAACGGTTATCTTTCCCGGAGAAAATGCAAATAATATGACATAATAAGTAAGGATTCGGGGTTCGAATCCCTATGGTGGCAGGATTTTCGACACCAGGTAAACAGCTAGGCCGAGTTCAGCCACTGTTTGGATGAAAATTCTAGCGGCCAGCTGATCTGATCGGTTGTTTTCCGTGTTTTTTCCGATCAACACCAGGCGAATGATGGAGCAGTACCCTAACAAACAGCCACGGACTGAGTGCGATCTTTCCTCCCTCTTCCTTGTCCTATCCTCCCCCTTTACACACACGCTCTCATGTATGATACTACCACACTTGTTGGGAGACCAGACGAGGACTTCGAGCATATCCTGGCTGGGGCCTTGCCACGCTGGTGGGAGATTCCTGGTAGAGGAAAATCCCCAAGCCAACGCAAGCCAACGTAGGTCGGCGCCAGATCTCGCCAGTCAGCGGGGGAAGATCATGATAAATTTTTATCATCGATAAAAACATGCACTACACTAATGAAATCACTCATTAATCAGGTAATTAAAATTGTATTCACCTTGAAAATGTATTGAGTTGCAAATACCACCACACGAAACTTGTTTCAATGTGCACGACTTCCTTTTTTACTTTCATTTTAGATTCGTTTAAAGGAAATATGCAATGTATATCTTGCAAATAAAATACGTACAAAAAGATCTATTTTTAACAGTATCTAAGAGATTACATTTATTTAATACCGGAAATCCAAATGAAAACACACCTTCCACAAAAATCTTCACCATAAAGAATATAAGCATTTGTGTCGGGCTTCCGGCCAAGCGTATTTACGACAAAGGAAAACGATGCAACAAAGTTACATTTATTTCCTCTTTTGTCTTCTTGTGGTCTACTTGCCACCTCTCATTTCTTGTTAGCCATAAACTTCTTCATGGCCATCTCCTGTGCGCCTTCTCGAAGACGAGGGAAGAATGGGAGGGATAAGGGCACAGGATGAGGCGCAGTTTCAACGACGTGCCTCGTCCGGTGACCCCCCCCCCCCACCGTTGTCACCTCCGTCGCCACTGCCATTCTCTGCTCACCGCTGGCGCTTTCCAGCGCATCTGCCCGAGGGCCGAACCTGTCCACTGCGACTGCGGCCACCGGTAGCCACGCCCGTCTATTGTCATCTGTCCACCGTTTCTGTCCTAGTCCCGCAACCATTATATCGTCCGTCTCCGTCCATCGATCCAGACAATCTCCCCGTGCCTCATCCTCATAGGTCGCGGTCTGTCCGACCATCGCCTCTCATCCATTGTCCCCGTCCCTTTCTCCATTTCGCTCCCATACGACAAAAGTCCTGTACGGCCAACAGTCGCCATTGCCAGATTCGACGTCCTCTTCCCATTTGTCTTTCCAATCATAACACATATTCTTTGGCGTATGTGCAACCACCTGATGTTCCCACATATCTTACTCACCCATCACCACTTACGGCTGCCCCCAACCGCTCCAATGTACTGGTGGCAAACACTTGCTTCATGCCTTTCAGGAGGCCATGACATCGTCGGCGGCGCTGCCATCGTGGCATCCTTCCGTTATCTCCTGAGGTTCATCACGAGGCAGCTGCTGTCACTGTCACTGTTAAATCGCAAAACTATATTCACGTCCGTCCAGCGCTTGCTCACCCTTTTGCATAAGCTCTTGAATTCGTAATCATTATACAGCGCTTTCTTCTCCTTTGTGATAAGTGTCTTTCTACGCTCTTCGATAAAATTGGTCAGCTACCCAAATCACATGCTGCCCAACCAGTCACACAGTTTCACTTCAGCATTTTCGATAAATTCTTTTGTCTTTCACTGCCCTCTACTTGACGTACATCATCCTCCTCCGCCCTGCTCCAACCTACCGCCACATCCGTCTCTCTCCCTCTCTCCCCCCATTCCCTCACTCCTCCTCTCTCCTCTCCTCTACCTCCCTCCTCCTCTCTCCCCCTCTTTCTCTTCCTCTTTCCCATTCTCCTTCTCTCCCTCTCCGTCTCGCTCTCTCCTTTCTCAACGTTCCAAGTGCTTCGTCATTTTCTGCCTACACTCTCTTTATCTCCTTCCACTGCTGCCACCGCAGTTTCTTTCTTTGTCCAATCTTCACTACCACACACCAAACAAAATTCACCGTCCCCATTTTCGCCACCCACACGCCTCCACCCCCTCCGCCTCCGCCGCCGCCGCCGCCGGCGGCGCCGGCGCCGCCCGCCAGAGGCCCGGCGCTGCCCGCCCTTTTAGACCCGAGCGCCCGCGTCGTTGGATCGTCCCCTCCTTCCGGAATGCCCCCTGGCTCCTTTTTATCTTCCGCCATTAACCTGCCGTCAGGAACAATACAATTAGGAACCCGGAGCGGGCGGACACCGCGCGGCAGTTGTCCTTGTGTTCTATGTGCGGCGATAAACTGCCCCAACTACCGCCGGCGGTCTAATGCGCCCCAGGCCACCCGTAGCCCCGCACTTTCCCCCCTGCCCCCACCCCCGCCGCCGCACACGTCGGCCTTCCCGCAGGCGCCGCCACCGCAGGCCCATCTCCACAGCCGCCGCCACCTCCACGGCGCTCAACCGCGGGCTGCAGGGGAATTCTAGCGGCCGGCTTCTCTGATCGGTAGATTTCCGTGGTTTCTCCGATAAACACCAGGCGAATGCCGGAGCAGTACCATAAGAAACGGGCCACGGACCGCGCGTGATCTTTCCTTCTTCTTTCTTGGCATTTTCTCATCCATTGATTACATACATTTATACTTACACGCACCACACATGTGAGCTTAGAGCTAATCCCGGCTGGAACTGTGCTCCGCTGAGGGGAGATACTTCGAGAGGGAAATCTCCAGCAAGCCGACGTGGAGAACCGCATCGAATCTCAGCATCCACCGGGGATGGGGGGAGGATGGAATCTCCGCCACCTTCCAGGATAAAACATTGACTACACTAACGGAATTATTAACCAACGGTTGACGTGTCGGGAAACATCAATACACATCCTTTGAAACTGAATGGAGGCATCTAACGGTGCAAGAGAGAATTTACGAAAGGCGAAGATGGAGGTAAACACATTATTAACTCATCAGATTTTGACGACGTCGTTCTAGGTTTTGACCCGTATGAACCAATCACTTCTGTAATACTCTTAGAAAATTATCGCTTGTCTCATATGTTTTTTATTGTCTCACTTCTTCGTTGAACAGCCTTTTTTGCTTTGTTGGTTTTCGTTGATATATACCCGTAGATGATGCAGAACAAGCTCTCTCCCTCATCTTTCACGAATTTTACAGTGCTATCTTTTTTCAGAGCAGGCTCAATTTTTTTGGTCTGTTGAAGCTGAGTGTTCTTGTGCAAATGAGTTCTTTCACTACAGAGAGAATGAAGCTAAGTGAGAATAAAGTTGGAACAATAATACATCTTTCATAGCTTAGAGTTCCATTGAATCCACACAGAAAGAATTGCTTATTGCTGCAGTATATGATTGATGCTGTCTCGTTCTATTACGCTTAAATACCGCAGGCTCCTCTTCATAGCTGCCAAATACCTCACTGTCTACTGACTCTTCACTTCATAGTGCAAATGGATTTTTCAAAATAAAAGCATTAGAGATTCAGAGATAAAATGAAATTGAGAAAGAAATAACTGCCTTACCGTATAGTTTTCAATACTCTGACATGTTTTAATTTACTGTCACATATTTCCTTTACTCGATGTTTTATATTAAATGTTTTATGATCCCCTCCATACATTTGTTCAATATCTTGTGCATATCTGTGCCTTTATCACCAAGGAATTGACGCGCACTTCTTTTCCTTCTTTTTCCGCTTCACCAATTGTCCTCATCGTCCCAAATTCAGACACCGAAATGCTCGCTTATCTCCGGCCTACTACTTCTCCTCAGCCCTCCTGTCGTAACTTCTTCATAATCGCTTCGCTCCTTCTTTCCACTCGCCTCCGACTATCTCTTACCTCGGAAAGAGCACTCTCGAGCAGATCCTGTCGCCGCTTCTCCCACCTAGAGATGGCAACTATTTTTTCAAATACCGATGTTTTCTTTTTCATTAATTTATCTTTTTCACCTTGTGGACCGACCTAGAAGGAAAATCGGAATACTTGTGTATTCAATATACACAGCATTCTGGTTTAGGTATTTCAATATTTTGCAAATGTGGATTTTAAAAAAAACAATTGTTGGTCCCCTCACCGTTTGCTTTCTTCTGCTCAGGGATAGTTCTGAAAAGTATTTGATCGGAGGGGGGGAGGTCAGTTTCGTTAAAGAAAAGTGACACATTTTGGAAAACAAAACTTCTCGCAATAAGGCCCGCGCGTGCTTTTAGGGAATACATACGTACTGAAGCAATTAATATGTGATAACTGTTTTTAATAAATTTACAAAAATATTTTGGATTATTTATTCAGGGTGGCACAACGGCTAAGGTAATTCATCCGGTAAGTGCAGTACATGTTTTATCGCGGGAGGTGGCGTTGATCTCCTCCACTGGAAGACCTATGTCGTCTTATGGGGATTTCCCCAACCAGCGTCGCACCGCCCCAGCTGGGACAAGCTCCAGGTTCACTGTTAGACTCCCGACACGTGTGGCAGTGTAGTGCATGTGAGTGTATGTGTATGTAAGGGGAGAATGGATAAGGAAGAGGAATAAAAGCTTGTAAGCGGTCCGTGATCCATTTATTAGGGTACTGCTCCAGCATTCGTCTGGTGTTCATCGGAGAAACCACGGAAATCCACCGATCAGAGTAGCCGGCGGCTAGAATGCTTCTCCAGACAGCGACTGAATTCAACGCAGTAGCAACTTATGTAGCTAGTGTCGTAAATTCTGTCACCGTCGGGACTGGAAACACCCGGTCAGAAGCACTACAGTGTCATCAGTAGATGCCCTGACCCACCTTTGCCGGTATCTCCTCTCGGAACCGCCCCTGTCCCCACCTCAGCTGAGCCTCCCACCCCAGCGCAGCGCCCGGTCCTTCTTCCTCCCTCCGGTCGCCTAACGCGAGGCGCCTTCCTGCCCGCGCCTCACTATTAAGGCTCTCGTGTCACGCCCCGGAAATGGAAAGCCGCAAGCTCCGGCGAGTGGGTTGTAAAGGACGGGGCAATTATGGAGTCTGCTCCCCGCATTGGGTGTTCTTCCCGGTTGATGATGCGGTCGCCGCCGTGAGCACAGCCCTGGCACCCTGCCGGCTTTTTCGGCCGCCGCCGTCACCGCCGCTGCTACCGCCGCTGCTTGGAGCAACCACCTCAGTCACAATGAACAAATTTTAAAAAATATTTGTGTGTATATTCCTCAGAATCACGGATCAATCTTTTCTCTCTTCTTACCAAGCTACTGTAATATATAATCTAGGTCGCATGGCCCATTCCGAATAAAATCCTGCCATTCACAATATTTATTTCATCCTCCATAATTTGTTATTTGTATTTCAACCATATAACAAAACAAGTTCAGAATATAAAGTATCAACATTTTCAGTGTAGTAGACGATCCATCGCCAAGTCGCCTCATATTGAGTTGTAATTTGCTGAGCAGTGCATATGCTGAGTTGTGATTTTTATATTTATATTGATTATGAATGAGTGAAATAATGGATGGATGTATCAATAGTAAAGTGTAATTGAATTTAAGACTTCATGTTAATGCATTATTGCTTGCATTGAAAGACAATAGAATGAAGAGCAGGACATATAAATTATTTTAAAAAACGAAAAAAAAAATTACACTTCAAGACTCTTTCGCAATGAAATGTGAAGTAAATGTGACGTAAACGCAATTTTCTGGTGCAGTGTTATTCGATGTAACCTTTCGGAACCATGACCAGTTTACTTAATGTCCTTCGAGATCTTTCCATTTCCATAACACTCGGCACTCGTCAGTACCGCAAAAATGGATCACTTTGAACCTTTTACGTTATCTCAAATAAAGAAATGGCTGAACCATGTGTGCCATAAGCTGATTTTTTCAGTAGAGAACTGGCGATTTCACGAAGTTTCACCACGTAAAAAAATCCTACATTTACGATACAAGTTTATTATAATCGCCACAAAGCCTGAGACGAAGGAATCAGCAGTTGAGACAACATTACCCATTTTTTCGGTGTCCTCGTCAGCGGTCACACTTCAATAGGGGGAGCTCGTCTCTCAAAGCATAGGGGAAACGTCCCCAATTAAAGAGAATAGCCTTTTGCACAGTACGTATAAATATAAGAAAAATATTTTATTATTTTACGTATTTAAATATATTTTACATTTATTTTAATACGAACATTTTTATGACCTTTTTTTAATATTTTATAATTTTTTACGGAGCGCAACTGTAGCTTTTCCGGTTCTACCCAAGACTCAAATCATCGCTTCTTTAAAACTGCAATATTTTTCTTTAGTGAATCCGGCACATTTGCACCATTGCTCAGTTTGCTGTAAAAACTAGTTTCCTTTCTAGATGGTGTTACTTTGTTTCCACCGGTTGTCTGCAAATACTCGTACTATGATGGCTCACCAAACTCACTTCACTAAAAAGTTAGTTCGACTCTAGTCATGGTGAAACTCTTTGTCATTTAATGTGAAATGTTAATTACTTGATCAAGATTTCTGCATCTAATTTTCCCAAATACACTACAAATATGTTTTATTTGTAGGACTTTCTAAATAAATATTTTAGAGGGAAGAGATTTGTGGGTCTGAGTCTCACCTCCCAAAATGAACGCAATTTTAGTACATTTGAATCAATTTTCATCATCAATCTCATTTCTCGTCCAACATCCTCAAAAATACAATCGCCGTCATCACTGACGAAATAGCTTACATTTCGATCATCGGTCTTACTTTTACCTTTCCTTCTTCGTTTTTTTCTCGTAGTTTTCCTGTCTCTGCTTTTATTGACAGGAAAGAGAGAACATTAAAGTTACCTAAACCTGCGTGTAAACATAAGTTTACCTTTCCTCTTTCTTTGGTCCCTGTAGTTCTGAGGTGCTTTTGATTTCTCTGGGAAATCGTCATATACCACCTCCCCATCTTCCACATCCCCTCATAGTGTCGTGCGAAGAGTTCGGCCCGCCCCTTCCGGCTGAGATCACAGGGCTCTGCTTCCCTGCGCGGTGGCTGGGGGAACAAAGGTGGAAATGATGGAATCGGCCGAGGCGGTGATAATGCTGATGGTAGCGACAACCACGGGGTCCGTAGAGGTGGTGTTGGTGATGATGTGATGGGGACAGTGTTGATGACAGAGTTGGTGAAGCAGGTGGAGGTCGTGGTGGTGGTGGCAGCAGTGGCGGAGAAGAGAGGGTGGGAAAAAGGTGGGACTGTAGCCAGATCCCAAAGATTCTGATTTAGACATGCTCCTATACCCTACCTGTGTACCATCTGTGGGAATGAAGTAGTAAAATAATCTTGCAAATATTTTCAAAGGAAAATCTACAATGACAATATTGAAAGTGGTAATTATTTCGTATGGATTTTATTATTATGTTTGGCCAAATAGAACCATGTAATGTTCTTATTTTAAAATTCATTTTAAGAATCGTTGCTTTTAGGAAAGTACAGAACATATTGAGGTGACCAACCTTTGTGTTAACTTTTTTCTTAATTTACACAGACTATTTATTTTATTATCATATCAATGAATCAGAAGGAGATATTCACAAAACTTTGATCTTCCTGTAGTTGACTTTCAGTCATCCGCATAATGCATTATGAAGGTAACGTTCAACTGATACGAGAGTGAACCGTTTTTATGTAATTAATATTCAGTTTCAACCCATTCTTGGTGTGTCTCAAATATTTCTTTAGATAGCAACCAGTAAAGGCGTATTTTTTAGGACATAGAGCGTGCTAAAAGTCCAATTTTTATTACTAGTGCTAAAAGTGAGACGATCCAATTGTCAGATAAACAATGTGAGTGTTACAAAGAAAACAAAATACTTTTGTCTGATCGCACCAGCTACTATGACCTCAATGTAATATAGTGGTTTGTATGCTTGTATTTAAAAAAATGTAAGTAAGATTGTCTAAAAATTGTGGAAACCGTGATAAACGTGATTGTATTTTGCCAGTGGGCTTGCGTCTCCCGATTGCGCGCCCTATCGGCCGCGTATCGCAACTTTTCCTACTCGCAAAATAAAATGTCACTTTCACCACTCGTATCATAAATAAGCATTATTTAATTGAATGTTAAAAGTAAATACTAATTTTAATAATAATTAAAAATAATTAATAATAAACTTCTATGAAAATATTACACTAAAATAAAGTGCCAGCAACTATTTTAATTGAGCTTAATTGAATGAAACTATAGAAGCACAAAACGAAGTGTCTCCGCAAACACCTAGCGCAATAAATACGATTTCTCCAAGAGCAAAGGAACTCAAAGAAGTTTGTGCAACCCACTTTCAGCACACCTTAGCTCTAGAAAGCCGGATAAAATTGTAGGAACTCGATGGTACTCCAGTTTAATTCAGAAGTGAAACGCTCTCTTGGTGTTTCAAATTAGCAGGCATTTACAGAACACGTCATAAGTGGTTCGCGAAGTTTCACAATATGCATCACGGACAACGAATTTCACCGTACATAAGCAATAGTTTGTCAGTATTCACTTGAGCTAACACTCAACAGCCTCTCAATCGTGTAATGGAAAAGAGGCACTTGGATGATTTCAGGAATTTACACTTTGAAGATTGTTTCACTAAGTAAATCTGGAGAGGAAATGCTGATAGAACATATAATGAGAGAATACAATACATGACTTCAAAAGTGAACTAGCTCCACTTCAAACATTTTACAACTTGACTGGCACTTAAAGCAGTAAAAGTTTTCGTTTATTAAATAGAGATATAATGAATGTATGCATTAAAACTACGGAACGAATAATTGTTAAATTCCGATTATAAAGGGGAATTAATAAACGTGAACGTTAATAACATTAGTAACGTTAATAACGTCAGATAATTGGCTATTTCACTTACTATTTAAAGGAAGGACTTTTCACTGCTCGTACATTTTACTGCAATATATAAAATCTTAACTTTTTTCGTATTTTTATTTTTAACTTTGATATGTTACGACATATTTATAATATTTAGTGCAATGTCTGTTCATAATTAAAGTGTCAGAAATGAATAGATATGGATAATATAACTGACGCGAAATTGTAAATTCGACTGTATACTAGCATTAATTCATATTCTCAAATTTCCTTCTAAAATAAAAATAACTATTATTAATAAAATAATTATAAACGTTTATATAATTGTAATTTGTGATATTGTAATTTATCAAAATTTTTGGTTGGCAGGAAAGTTTAAATTATGTATGCTACTGTTTCTTTAAACATATTTTTATTATCGGATTTTGCGTTGAAAATTAAAAGTTACATAATTAACTTGATATTATCGTTCATACAAGTGAGATTTTACCAAGTATTTGATTCATTCAAATCGCACACAGGCGTTGTACTGTACCGGCCAACATTAATGAGGAAGTCAACGTAGACTATTTATTATTGAAGAGTAAAAAACAATTGAGAAAAGTATTTTTACTCTCTAATAATTATAAAACATTTTGTAGAAAATGAAGTTCTGACCAACTAAGCCATCGTATCGAACTAGAGTTTCCAAAGATATTTTAATGAATATTCCAAGTAATGTAATTTCGGGCATTCGATAAAATATTGACTGGTCTCATTCTGTACTCTACTCTGATTTAAACAGAGTGATGCTTCAAGGTCGCAAAATGAAAGGAGAGAGGAACATTACTATCCAATCGGGAGCTCCAATACCAAGAATTTGAGGTCGTAACAAAGCTCCGGATCGGATGAGTGCCCTCCTCTCCGTCCAGCTCGTGACTGAAGTGCCACTACGATTAAATCAGAGGTTACATCCTCAGAACTGTGTACCTTTACATCTGGTCTCTACATCACGACTAAACATTGAGCTTCAACGAGTCGTGCGAGTTGTCTTCTCAGTAAGGTAAGGTTACAAGCCTCGAGAGTTACCTTCTCGCCTACGAGCCAACCCCTCTGGAAGCGGTCGTGGAATAAGGAGCCGTAATCCGGTTGGCGATAACGCCATGTGTGGCTGTCGGGATACCGCATAACAGCCCGAGAAGAGCGGCTCCGGCCGGGGCGTGGCGGGGGGGGGGAGGCGGGCGCGCGGACCGCGTGGCGCATCAATCATGTGGAGGCGGGGGCGACGGGGGCGGCGGGGGCGACGGGGGGCGGCGGGGGCGGCGGGGGCGGCGGGGGCGGCGGGGGCGACGGGGGCGCGGGGCGGAGGGGCGCGGGGGCGGCGGGGCGGGGGGGCGGCGGGGGCGGCGGGGGCGGCGGGGGCGGGCAGGGGGCGGCGGGGGCGGCGGGGGCGGGAGCGGGCGCGCTCGCCTGCCCTCCTGACACCGCCAATTTATATAAAAGTATTACTTCTCGCAAGCGAGGCGCGCCCCTCGCGGACCGCCGCCCATAACTCAACCCCTGATTGCCATGCGTGGCCCCGATGGAGGCCACCGCTGCGGCGGGCGCCAGCCGCCTCCGACACCGGCGGAGCGAGGCACCCAGGGGTGGCCAACTTCCCACACGCTTTGGGCAGATCTTTGTGCTTATTCGATAGCGAAATCAATTGAGGGCTCTGAATGTGTTTCTTTGGCACTTTTTTATTGTTGGGCACTACGTTCCAAACATGTCATGAATCTTAACGTGCAATAGTTGTAATGTTTCCAAAAGGGCAGTTCGTCAAAGATTTATTTCCCGTCTTAGGGAGTAATTGTATACAAATAAAGGATCTATTTATGAAAATATTTATTCATTCCGAAATTTTATTTTTGCTTTAATTTTATTTATATTGTTAAGTTTTTACTTATTTCATTTATAGTTGGGTCAGTTATCCTAACGATTATTTTGACACTTATTAATAGCAAACAAACTTCATTTCACATTCATTTTATTTCACGAATGTTGGGTAACTTGTTTTCGGGTTGTGGTGTCTATAATTCTTTTTTCATTTCGCTATTTTTTGTTGTTGTTTGCATTCAAGAAAAGTGCACTCCCGTTCTTCTCTAAAAAAAATGAGAGAAGAATGATGAAATGGAATAATCTTTGATTAAAATTTGTTATATAGCAAGTTCAGTTCAATGTGTGAAAGAGTAGAACGGACTCTGTGACATTAGGTGATTGTTCATTTACCTTCGACGTGTAAGGCCTCACTTTCATTTTCTCTTTATTAGATTATATACATAAATATAAATATAATAATAAATATAATAATAAAAATACTTTATTGCACAAAAAAGTACAACGGCGAGTCTCAGTAATTAAATTACTGCTTTTCAGACTAACCACATGAAAAATACAGAAGATCATAAACATAACATCAAAAGAGAATAAGCATAAGTAGAAAAAAAGCATAAATGTAAATACACGAGGGTTAGAAATTGAGAAAGTTACATAAGTACAATATAATTGTAAGTGTATAGCAGATAATATGAGGCAATATAACATCACAGGAACCACTGAAGTAATGCTAAACATATACATCAAGAAGGTTACAAAAATTTAACACAATACATCAAGAAACAGTGAAGAAAGATTAAAAGGTAAGTTTAATAAATTTACACATTTTAATATCACATATACCCATTTTTCTACACATTTTAATATCCTGACGTGTTTTCGATATCGGAATACAAAATAACTCGTAAAATCTATTCCCAATTTCGACCTGCGCTAACAGAACACCTACTTAAAGAGGCCTTAATAGCGTGCGCTCAGCTCATATCGATAACAGAAATATACATTTTGCGGAGAGATATGGTCTTCAGGGATGCTCAACTATTTCCAACTTGTCAAAACAACCGTCCGCCGGCGTGAACCGAATATATAAGAGGACAGTCGATCAGAGGATAGCCAACGTGAAAATGAAATGAAGCATGTAGAATAGGTTGATCATTAAGAACAGGTGACTTACAAATTCTCATAATGTGATATTCAAGACGTATCTAGATTTTATGGCTACCAGGAATGGCTTCACTCGCCCCGGAGATGCAAATTTTTCGTGATCATGAAGAAATCTCACGTGCGGCCTATTTACAATCTTTTGTATACGTATCTAAATAGATATTCAGCAAATTTGTTTCTTAAATACAAAAGCATTTCAAAAGCAAAATGGATTTAAAAGGATCAATAAGTTTGATTTTATTGAAATTTTATTGAAAGTATATGTTGGAACTGGAAGAAACACAAAATTCTTTAATTATACAGCATCAAAAATAGCAACTTCCAAAAAGCAGGTCGGGAGAATACCACACGCAATACCTGGATTCAACACGATGCTTGAACGAACCATTTTTATATTTTCAAATTATTTATTATTATTATTATTATTATTATTATTATTATTATTATAAACAGTTACACACAGGCAATTACAATTTCAGCAGCACAATATATTTGTGTCATACATGTGCGCGGAATTTCGTGGACAGGCATAGGGAATAAAATTTAATTAATATTCTAAATGAAAGCTTTTAAACCAGACTTTGAAGCGAAAAATACAGTATTATTCATATTCTGAATCCATGTAGAAAAAAGAAGGATTATGTTAGGCACAGAAAAAGATTTCCCAACCCTAACAAGCCTCAACGAAAAGACTGGTTACCATAATGCATACATTCTGAAAGTCACTATATGTGCAAGTTCCATAACAACAACTCGCATATCAATTGGAGTGAAAAGTGAGGTATTCTCCCCTCACCGACCTGCTTCTCGGAAGTCGCTATTTTGTCCATTTACTTGTCGACCGTAAAATATTGGCTGTTACTGTAATAGAAACACAAACGCGTAAAGTAAACATCAAGTGCAGGAAAATCGCATGTTTGTTTTGAAACTTGTCTGTTAGATCGGAAGCGGCATCCATCACTTGTCAAAGTGCTGGGTCAAACTCAATAGAGAGAACAAGGTGAAGGGCAAACACCGGGTAAAACGCACCTGCTAATCCCATTAGTAAACTGTCTGAAATTTCTGGAGACTTCACGGCGAAAAGACCATGTGTGACTCACTCTCGAATCCAATGTTGTTTAGGAGAATAGCAATATTCACAATTGAGCACTATCGTGTCATTCATGGATAAGTAAAATGTATCGCTTGTTATTTGGACTCTCGATGTTTGCCAGAGAGCAAGACTTTTTTTTCAGCGAAAAGAACGTCGAACCTTATCATTTCAATTTTGAAGTAACATGTCATAACAAAACGAAAGGCGGAAATTGAAGAAAAATGAAGTTAATAACCTATCATACCAAACGGCTGGCTCATTATAACAACGTTAGTATTTGCTTTTCAATACCACTTGGATTATGCAATTTAGTCGTACAACGGAAAATGGTATTCATTCATTGGACATTCATTTGTATTCCAAACATCCTCACTTCTGATTTCAATTTTCCCGATCCTATTATGGCAGCAATTTTGCTACCAAGCAAATTAATGTTCTTAGCAATGCAATGGAAAGGGCGTATGATATTACAATGATGTTCTTTTTTTATTCGTTCGTTCTTTTCATGGGTGCCTACTCCGAAGGTTATTAACTATTTCGCTTCGAAACCAGTCAATTCTACGAATATCTCTTTCCTTTCGATTCTCAGAGACCTGTACACAGCTAAGTAATAAGCAAATAAAGTTTTTAGACAGACACTAGTAATAGCATTTTTCTTCAGGTCATGCATAGCGCGCTAAAACTTTAATTTTTAACACTACTGCTAACAGTGGGACGATGCTCAAGTGTTTAGATATGTGAATGCAACAAAGAAAAAAAAACTTTCGTTTGACTGCATCAGTTTCTGTTGACCTCAATATATCATTAGTGCTCTGTATATTGAAATAAAGTGAAAGTCAATTAGCCTGTCTAAAAAAAGTGTATGACAGGCGTGATAAAAGCGATTTTATTTTACTCGTAGTATTGCGCCTATCAGCCTTGCGTTGCAACCTTTCCTACTAGCAAAATAAAATGTTACTTTTACCACACGTATCATAAATTGTATGCAATCCTGTGTATTATTGAAGCGAACTGTATGGTAATATTACATGTCAAAAGGAATGAATTAATTTTTAGAAATGGTAAGTCCAATACAATTTTCCATTTGTTCCTTCGTTAGGTAAGGACGAGTCTTCAGAACTCTCTGACTATTACCAAACACAGTTTTATCAATGAAAATGTGACTTGCTTTTTTCAAACCATTGCAGATAAAGTGAATCAAGTGAAGAACATACAATTTCGGGAGTATCAACATTTTACAACAGAAATTCTCAGACTAATGACGACGCGTTTGGTTTTCCCACAGAAGTTGAAAGCAATACCGATCCGATATTCAATTTCATAACCCAGTCGAACATTTATTTCTTTAACGCCCAGAGCAAATATTAAATTCATCTTCGCATTCCATATACTCGAGTAAATATTGGCGATAAAGTGCACAGAACCGTTAATTAGATTTTCTAAGCAATACTATATTGCTTGAAATGAATAATTGTTTGGGTGTTTAAAATACTGCATGGTAACTGGTTATCGTAGTTTGAATGGCAGTCACAAGATGATGACGTGCCCATAGTTCCACCGCAAACTTCAGTCCAAATTTCTAATGTCAACTTTCAAACTTATGAAATAGTTGTTTCCGGCTTAAGAGATATTTGTTAGGTTGACAATGACAAAGTAAACCATGTCGCAAAAACGCAGCTATCTTCAAGTACGCTCCTCATATTTCATAAAATTGAGCGTTTTCGTTTTATGTCTTAAATGCATAATCAATGTTTCACATCAGTGGATACATTTTTTCTAACATTTAATGTTAGATTTTAATTTAATGTTTTAATTTAATGTTTCGCATCAGTGGATCATTTTTTCTAACATTAGAATGAAAAATGTATGTTCTTGTAGAATGTACTTGTGTTTTGCAATAGAAACTATACTCATTCATTTTTTAAAGAAACTGAACAGAAACATCGATGAAAAAACTATTGTTTATAACATTCTTCAGAAAATAAAGTGTCATAGTCAAATTAATCATAAAATCATTCAAAAACCATACTAGTGGGATATTTTCTTGTTCTGAGTCTTTTGCGTTCTTCTAAGTTCTTGTCTCTAACTTATTTTCTTCCCTAATTTTTCCTCAACTACACTCGCTACACAAGTCATTTACACCAATGACGGGATACTCTTTAAGTCGCCTTCGAAGAATATTGATTGCAATTATCGCCCATTGCCTCATGGCTAGCTCTTGGTCAACGTGCTCGCTTTTGACAACACGACCCCGGGTTCGATTCCCGGTCGAGGTAAGACTGTAGTGTGCATTTTTCCTTGCAATGTCACAGTATATGTTGCTGTGTGACGGTGAGAAAATTCACTTCTCAGGTTGAGAAGACCATAATAAGGCGTGGGGATGTCTACGGGCTAATCACACGTACCCCCTTAACCCATGGTCATGAGGCAGGGACGTCGCCCATAGGCCTGAGTCCGTTTACGGGCTGTCGCGCTAAGCACATACATACATTTTTGCCAATTAAATCTGAAAATATGGTAGTTTGGAGGGGAAAGTGTGTATTTTTAAATTTTTTCTCATTCAAAATCTCATTTTCAATGATTATAAGAACGAATCTGTTCTTTAATATTAATATCCTATACAATTAAGAAACGTGTAAATAATTATGGAAACTTGCAACGACATTTTTACCTTCTCAGCCCCAAACCCATATACCCTTATTAAGTCACAAACAGCAATGTGATTCTCTGTAAGTCTACTTGTCAATTAGAAATTTAACATTCACATTACATGTTCAAAAAGAACATTTTACAACTCTTGAATATCAAAAATACCAAAAGGCTGAGAATGCGGTCGAGTCACATGTCAGAGATGATTTGGTTAGCTTATGAGTATTTGAGCTGATTACGAAACGAGGTGGATTTTGGGGGGGGGTAGAGACAAAACTCGTGGCCTTTGAAAGGAATCAAAAGAGAAAATAGTAAATGCAGATGAATAAATGATTAAATGGATTTCAATTAGTGATTTTAGCAAATTTTTAGTTGCATTAGATTTTTTATGATTTTGCTTAAGTTACTTTGTTCATTTAGAACAATGATTAGGCCCCTGAAATACGAGAATACGGAAATATTTATACAAATAAAAATGAATTCAATGAGATGTAACCGACATCGATGTCACAAAATGTATTGTATAAATAAATAAGAATTTTTTAGAGGCTCTTCTTCAGAATTGTCGCAACGTCCTTGCAAAGTTTCATAAGGTTAATACAACACAAATGCGGAAACTAAATAATTTAAATAATGTGCTGGTAGATGCACAATGATCATTATTTTCTCCTGTCACTGAGAACAGAGATCAACTAATATATTCCTCTAGAGGCCAATAGCACTGCAGCAGAACTGGTACTTCATAGATTCACTAGAGGCCAGTAGAAATACGTAAGATAATGATCTAATAGCAATGCACTGTAAAATACAATGAAAGAAAATTATAGTGTTTATTAGAATTTGAAACCAATGACATTAAAAATAATAATCTTAAAACAGTGGTTTATATAAAATTGATCTTTTTTTTCACAAGGACTGACTAGGAAGAAAGCCCAGTCAATCCTGGTTATTTCGCTGTCCATCAATCGCTATAGACGGCTGTCAATCGCTAATCTGTCGCCAAAGACGGCTGTCAATCAATCAGTATGCACGGATGAATAGTAATTGTGCGGCTTAGAGATGGTCTGTATCTATTGGATGGATATCTATATCTATTACTATTTTTATGTGACTTGTGATATTATGTTCTTTTATTGTATTATTCTCTGTAAACAAGAGATTGCACACGTGTGCGTTTTAAGTGTAATAATAATAATTTATAATATACTTATTATAGTTTCTTTCTCTGATTGTCAAATGCTTTAAACGTTACTTATAATTATGGAATTTTTAATAAGTCTACAAAATTTCCTCGCTTACCTGCTATAAATATATAATATTCTTATCACTGTTGCATGACTGAGTTAAAGTGATTTAATACGTAAGCGCACTGTTTGTCTATTAGAACCTACTTCAAATACATGCCTAATAGAAAAGAGTTGATCTTTAGAGTTCTAATTACTTAAATCAATGTATTTACTATATGATTGCATGTAACCACAGTTGTTAAAATAAATGATACAATAAAAACCTTATTAAACGACCTTTTTATGAGGGTAGTATCTTTCTGGTTTCAACTGATTCAATAAACTATTTTTTGAAGTATAGTTCATCTTGTTACTATAAGTCTCCAAATGACACATCAATACATTTATGTTAGAAGAAATAAGACCACCAGAGGAAGTATCTGTCAGGTGAGAATGAACTACGAAATTAATTATGTCTCGTTGCTAATATTACTCATTTCATTAAAATTCTTCCATTATTTTGTTTTTGATACTTTCAAACGTTATTAACACGAGATATATTAATACATTGTTAGAACTAACATTTTAAATGTGTAATTGACAGATTTTTTCAACATATCACTTTTAAGGTTACATTTGTATTCGCACAAAACACTTGTCAGTTTCATTACTCGGAAACGAAGTCTTATTTCAATTAGTAGTGCACTCAATTTACGCTCGTTTAAGTATGCGATGTTTCACTCTAACGAAAGACGAGACACAAGGATTATCACATAACAAAAAAGACTTCCATGGGAGAGTGACTGACCCTGAAACGTGTTGAATTCAAGAGTTTGGAAATCGAGTTCAGTCGAATGTGGGGCGTAAAAGCTCAGGTCGTACCGATAGTTATCAGAGCTCTGAGATTTGTTCCACAAAATTTTTGTTAGAACTTGGCTGAACTCCCAGATCATTCAAAAGACTGGAAGTGCAAGAAATTGGTATAATTGGAACAGCTCACATTTTGCGCAAAGTATTGTAGAGGCATCTATAGTTCCTAGAACGCCTCCTTAGGAAGCTGTTTGCAACAAAGAAGAAGATTGATTGATTAATGTTTCCGGGTGCGACAACTGCTTAAGTCATTAGCCCAATAAGTATAGTTTTTTTTAATCTGGGATGGTGGTAGTAATCCTCGCCCTCAAGGTGGCAAGACCCAATATCGACCTACAAGTCGGCTAGCGGGGTTTCCTCTAACCACGAATCTCCCATCTGAGGAGCATCGTCCCAGGCGGAACAAGGTCTATGCTCACGACATGTGTGGCAGTGTAGTGCACATAAGAGTACGAGTGTGTAACTAAGGGGTGAGGAAAGGGAACGGAAGAGGAAGGAAAGATCGTGCACTGTCCGTGGCCCGTGTGTTCGTTAGTTGTATTCGTACAAGCAAGTTGCTTATTTGTAAGTTTATTTATTTATAACCTTAATTATATTTATGAGTGTCTGATGCCATTTTCCAATCGACAGGATGACGAGCTCAGATAACAGCCAGTTGCAGCTGCAAGCATTCATTTCTTAGTCATTCGTCCATGGCTACGCCAATGTAATAAGAAATTCTTACACCACACAAGCGTTCTTAATAGGTTAATTGTAAAAACTCCACCGTAATTTATAAAATTCAAACCCCTTTACAATAATATAATTTACTTGATTAGTAAATTACAAATACCTTAGTTTTAATCATGCTATCATGCTACCTGCACGCTGATTGGCCCACTGAGCCACAGCGCGCCCAACGCTTATTCCTCCTTCAGAACCGATGCCTCTGACTAGCAGTCGGGCGATCGCAATTTTTGTAGAACAGTCCTGTGTCTCTCCTGCTCGCACACACACATTTACTAATTGTGTTAATCTCACACCGCAACGTATTGACTACACGCGTGTGTAAGACTCTTACAACCTGAGTTCTGAGTCTCTGGATCTCGCGTCTGAGTCTATAGATCTGACGTTTTAGCCATCTTGCTGTGGCCTTCTTCAGAGCTAAATTGCTGGTCAGAGGCTTCGGTTTAGCTCTGAAGAAGGCTACAGAAAGATGGCCGAAACGTCAGATCCATCGACTCAGATGCGACTCCTCCCGGACAGCCACGAATACTCTTACAACCGGTGCTAACAGTTCAGAACAATTCGTGAGGAACCTGTCAATGCTATTCAATAATTTGTAAATTACTTTTCTCACGGCTTACATACTCACACATCGCCATTTTAATATACATGTCTACAATACTGTTGAAACATTACTTCACCAGATCAGTAAAGTTAATTAGAACTGTTAAATTGTCTATCCTCAAACTAATTGCAAACTACGCGTGTAATAATCATTTGAATGAACAGTGTACAATGAACATGTGTGAAATCTTCAAACAATTTAACTATGGCACTGTATGTTCAATTTTAATTATACTATCAATATTTCTTCGCATTCTCTAAATAATTGATTATGCCTTAACACAGCATAGAGTTGCTAATTTAAAATTCTTGTATTTAATTTATGGTTTAATTATATATTTTAAAACTTAAATGTGTGACTAATTTCCTAAATAATGGTAACAATTCCTGATTATACTTTACATCAGAAAGACTGTGTCGCGTATCCCACAAAATTAACGCTGGTCTTCCTAAAAACTCTAGTCCCCTGCCAACATTCCGGCTCAGACGAGTTAGTTAATGCGTTATTTTACATGGCGAGAGTCGGGTCATCAGGCCCGCTCTTCTGCCTGACCAAGCAAATTTCGCTACACTCTCTTCTCACTCTAGCCGAGAAAGAAGATATTACTCGGGAGACGAAAGAAGCGATGTTGAACTTAGCTTAAATAATTCTTTTAGGCTTGAGGATCTTTTTACTTGCAGTAAATCTACAACATGGGATAGCCGGCTTTACTTCCTCTCGAAGGAAGGTGTGCGAAGGATTTTTTTCGCCCTTAAAAATCGACGGCTTTGATCGGGTTTGAACGCGAAAACTTGGGTTCAACGCTACCGTTACAACGCAATCGTTATACCGCCGATTCGCCTGGTGTTGGTCGGATAAACCACAGAAAACTACTGATCAAGCAGCCGGCAGCTAGAATTCACCTTCAAACAGTGGCTGAACCCAACCAGTGTATCTACTGTCGAATATCATGCCACTGCCGGGACTCGAACCCTGGGACCTCCCGGTCATAGGCACTGGAATGACATCATATGATGCTTTGAGCCACCTAAGCCGGCAGATGTTTACGTAACACGTTTTAGAAAATAAGGTTTATGATTATTATTGTTGAAGTGGTTGCTGTTGTGCCGTGTAACTGAGGAGAAGTGGCTTCAATGGTGGGGGACGCGGTCGCTGCCATCGAAAGAGAGGGGCGCTGGGGCGGCAGGAAGGGAAGGGGCGGTGAGGAGGCGGCGGGTAGGGGCGGGGGCGGCGGGGGCGGCGGGGGCGGCGGGGGCGGCGGGGGCGGCGGGGGCGGCGGGGGCGGCGGGGGCGGCGGGGGCGGCGGGGGCGGCGGGGGCGGCGGGGGCGGCGGGGGCGGCGGGGGCGGCGGGGGCGGCGGGGGCGGCGGGGGCGGCGGGGGCGGCGGGGGCGGCGGGGGCGGCGGGGGCGGCGGGGGCGGCGGGGGCGGCGGGGGCGGCGGGGGCGGCGGGGGCGGCGGGGGCGGCGGGGGCGGCGGGGGCGGCGGGGGCGGCGGGGGCGGCGGGGGGCGGGCGGGGGCGGCGGGGGCGGCGGGGGCGGCGGGGGCGGCGGGGGCGGCGGGGGCGGCGGGGGCGGCGGGGGCGGCGGGGGCGGCGGGGGCGGCGGGGGCGGCGGGGGCGGCGGGGGCGGCGGGGGCGGCGGGGGCGGCGGGGGCGGCGGGGGCGGCGGGGGCGGCGGGGGCGGCGGGGGCGGCGGGGGCGGCGGGGCGGCGGGGGCGGCGGGGGCGGCGGGGGCGGCGGGGGCGGCGGGGGCGGCGGGGGCGGCGGGGGCGGCGGGGGCGGCGGGGGCCGCGGGGGCCGCGGGGCGGCGGGGGCCGCGGGGGCCGCGGGGGCGGTGGGGGCCGCGGGGGCGGGGACAGCAGTGGCGGAGGGGGCGGCGACGGGGGCCCCTCGCGCGGCGCAGGTAATCAGCGGGGGAGGCGCTGACGAGGGCGGTAACGAGGGGCGCCGTGCGCGCTGGGGGCGCGGTGGGCGCGGGGCCATCCGTCAGGCACCCGCTCGCCGCGCCACGCCGCGCCGCCTCGATCGATGTCACCACCAAGGCTCCCGCAGGGCCCCTCCGCGCGACGCCACTCGCAGCGCAGCACTGACACAGCTCTGCGACCAGCAGCACCCAGCGCCCGCGAAGCTGAGTACGACGACCACGAGCCAAAGAGGCCGAATGGCTTCATGAACAAGTTGGTACGTTGGTCTTTTTAACTTCAATTCAGATTCGAATTGAGACACGTGGCACAAGTTGTAGGTTTAGCAGCTTTCTTACCAAATCTAGATGCTCACAATGGCCGAAGAGGAGGCTGAATGGTACTATGTTGGGGACACGACAATGTAACAATTTTTGGGATGTATGTCATGCATAACAATGTTTCCATTCCTTTGTCTTAATGAACGTGTGGTAATTCCCATTGATCATTAGACACATACATCAAGTCACGTCGTAAGTCATTGTCTTTTATCCCAATCGACCAAGGGATCTGCGCTGTTAGTATCCGGAATTCCCAGATGGTCACAATTGCAGGAACCCGCGGTGCCACGAGCAGCGTAACTTTCTTGAGTTCGCGGAGATTCTTCAAGAAGTTCAGCTACCGGCCCAAGCTTGTTGAGGCCGATTCAAGAATAGAAAATATTGGCATTGTTGCCAAGTCAAATGTCTATTTTAACTTCAATGGTTTACCCCAGAAGAACAATATAAAATAACTGACAGGTCACACCACTCATTGCCTAGGCGCAAACAGCGGCAACGAATCTACGAAACTGAATCAATAACAATCCCGTGGGACGAGTGTGGCTTTAGGGATTCGTCAACTTGATATTACCAAAGATATAAGCCATATACCTGAGTAGAAATCATACAGCACCGACCGCTGCGACTAGCTACACATTGCGAAGTTAGCTCAGAATTCAGATCGATTAAAAGAACGAATGACACGAGGTTGCTGACATGAAGATGTGACAGTTTTCGATGTCTTGCTACATCATATCTCTGCATATTCATTGACTGATTCATCAGACAGAAAGGAACATCATGAAGTTCTTGTCACACCATGCATCACCTAATCTGCCGGGTGGCTCAGGGCATCAACAGATGTCTCTGCATTGCCTCTGGCCGGGAGCTCCTAGGTACGAGACCCGATGGTGGCAGGATTTTTGTCACTAGCTAGGGAACTAAGTCGTGTTCAGCCGCTGATTGGAGGATAATTCTAGCGGCTGCACTGATCGGTAGTTTTCTGTGGTTTCTCCGATCAACACCAGGCGATTGCCGGAGCATTGCTCAAACAATTGGGCCACGGACCGCCCAGGATCTTTCCTTCCTCTTCCTTGACCTATCCCTCATGCCTTACACAACACTTACACTAACAAGAACCACACAACCACACGTGCTGGGAGACCAGTCGAAAGCTTACAACGAATCTCGGATGGGGCACTGCCCCGCTGGTGGGAGATACCTGGTTGAGGAAAACCCCGCTAGCGCACGGTAGTGTCGGCGCCGGATATCGCCATCCAGCGGGTAAGATCACCGCCACCTCCCGAGGACAAAATGCACTACACTTATGGGATCAATGACTCACACAACTGCGAACAGAGAGCCATTGAGTTACCGTAAAACCGACTAGGGGATGTAGTAATTTTTGGAAGATTTTACTCATGCATCAGATTGAGAAGAGGTCATAAATTAAGGTCTGAGCCCGATTGCCCGACACACCCAGAAATGTCGTCCTCCTACGGAATAAAGGGCATAGCTCAAAATAGGGATCCACATGGCACAAATTCGACGTCGCGAAAGGATGGTCATTTCGAAGAGATGTTGTTACGTCATATATGTGGTTCGTCAGAATCGTTCTGCGTCAGGGTTAGTGCAAATTAATTTTTTGTGTCTGTTAATGTAAAACGATAAGAATAATATGCGAGTAATCTTCGCACCATGCTATGTTGCTCCGCACAACATTGTGCTCGAGAGTAATCACGAATTGACGAGCAGTAACAGATAATGGTGAGAATGGCTCAAGATTGCGGTCATAGCGCTGTGCAAATTTTTAAAGGATACTTTTATCTGTACCTGAAATTGAGAGGAATACACACAGCATTGATCTGCGCTGAATACCTCGTTGTGTCCAGTAATGCCCTTCTCCAACAAAGTGACGAACAAATGACGAACACGTGTTCGGCATGACTAAGTATTGCTTGAAAAACAATTGGTAATTTCAGGGAAATTTCCTTATCCACCTAAAATTAAGAAGAACTAGATGTTACCAATGAAGTTACACATTTATTACACAATTTTCATTGTGCAATACAATTATACATTCTATATTGCGTTAGCTCGTCAAGAACAACATTAAATAACCTCAGTGACACGCTGAACCGAGTTGGGAGCAGGATGACGCGAGTTTGTCTTCGGGCAGCTGTGGTCTCTTTCATGAGGTATTAATGGCACATATACTAAGTTGAGACGTCGTACTGCAACGAGTTTTATGTTTAGAGGGGTCGAGGAGCGCGAGTGGAATTGGGAGCTGAATGAAGCGAGTTTAGCTTGATGAAGATGTGATCATTTTGAAAGGGTATTACTGGAACATACATCACGTTGAAACATCGCACTGCACCGATTTATATGCTTAGAAGAGCACAAGGAACGCGAGTGGAATTGAGAGAATAATGACGCAAGTTTGTCCAGGAAAATGTGGTTATTTTCATGGCACTTGCATCAAGTTGATACTTCGCATTGCACCGATTTACATGTTTACAAAAGAACAAGGAGCACGGATCGAATACGGAACCGAAATAACGCGAGTTTGGTTTGGATGGCATCAAAACCATACGGGTAGACAATCACATGAAGGCCAACATTATGTGAAGTGGTGATCGCCAAATATAGCACTTATCCTTTCATTCCGACATTGAATACCGCACAAGTTCAACTGTTGAATTACTTCAAACGTACATTCATGAAAAAAGTGAATTCCTGGTTACCAAGAGCATTAGAAGTGAATTTTATAGATACAGGGATAGAGTATTTGGAAGGTAAAATAATATGTAATGAAGGGTAAAGAACTGTTGGCCCGATTCACTTCACAAAACTTTCTTTCAATCTACAGTTGATGTTTTCGGCACTATTATCAATACATAGCAGAAAACAATAGGAGAGAAAATGCCTGACGAGGTACTGCATGTCGCTGGCGAGTGGAATTGGGAGCTGAATGAAGCGAGTTTAGCTTCAATGCCGAAATGAACACGTGAAAGTTTACCATTTAATTTCTCGGTTCCTTTTTATTATTTTTTTTCAGGCAATACATAGATCAGTACTTAAAATACTATGTAGGAAATCAAAATACTATGTAGTACTTAAAATACTAGGAAAGGCTTACATTCTAATTTACTTAAAATTACACTATTAACTAATTAGGGTGAGGATGTCTTTTCCAGAGACCTCTAAAAACAATCAATTTCCGAAAATTTGACTAGGAATGCCTGGGAGGAATATTTATTTTTGATTCTGGTTCTGTGAGAAGGAGTTTTCCGGAGTTTGAAGTTGATTAAGTGTGGAATTTGAGGTATGGAGTGATAGAACTGCGTGGAGAGGTATGTTATATGGTGTTGTATGGAGTCAATTTGGAATTCTTCGTGGAGATTTGAGTTTGTGAGAATCCAAGGAGCATTTGTGATAGTTCTAAGAAAATGGTTCTGAACTATTTGAAGCTTGTTAAGATTTGTTCTTGCGGCGGAGGTCCAAACTGCATGGATAGGCGTATAGGACTGTTCTAATGATGGTTTTGTAGATGGTTATGGCTGTTGAGAAGGGGAGATGGGAAGATCGATTAATAATGGGCTTTAGTCGATGTAGCTTATTTTTGCGTGTTGTATTGTATTATTAATGTGCTGATTCCAGTTCCAGTCCATATTAAGACTCAGTCTCGATTCCTATGGAAAATTTGATTGATTCATTTTTTCGTGTTTCCGGATGCGTCAACAGCTATGGTCGTTAGTCCCGTAAGTGCAGTGCATCTTTTTATCACGGGAGGTGGCGGTGTTCTTCTCCTGCTGGATGGCGAGATTCGCCGCCGACCTACACTACTTCACATTTTGTCGGGAGACGAGAGCTTAGACCTTGTCCCCCTTGGGCGAATGGGAGATACCTGTATGAGGAAAATGCCGCATAGCGTGTATAGGCCGGTGTCGCATCATATCATCAAGCGCAGGAAAACACCGCCACCTCTAGGCATAAAAAACTCCACTTAACTTTCGGGATTAATGACTATTATTAACACTACCATTTGATGTGTTTGGACACAGTAGTTAATTTAATACAAACTCTGCTTTAGATTATTGCCTGATTTTTTTAGAAAACTACTGTAGAAATAGTTATTCCCCTACATTTCGGAAATTATTAAAAGAATCTATTTTGTTTTAAAATTAACAAACTTTTTCAGACTTTTTCTTTTGCGTTTGTTTTTCGGTGGTCAGCATTTTTAAAATCTGACATTGTGTTTGAGAATATTTTACTCCTTATAATAAGGAATAAAATGCAGTAAAGGGGATATTTATAATGTGTATTGCTCACATACATTTTTTTAATCAAAAATATTTCATTTCATGGAAAAAGGAAGTTCGCCTCTGGCGTTCTTACTTTTAGATGGCGTTTCCACTCGTTTTTAAAACGTTTTTCAGTAGAAAATAAAATATGTACGAGACTTGTTTCTTCGTCTCTTACAACGAATTCAGAATTCAGGAAAATCTGAGAGGGATACGTCAGGATGTTTCCTTGTTAGCGCGACGACTAATGCTTTACACACGACGCACTAAAGATAAGAATTGAAGACCATGTCTACACAAGAATAAAAGGTAGATTCTATCAATCTTTTCCTTATATTTTTCTTCAAGGCCTGGTCAGTGACATAGTCTACCCTGATGTTAAGCTGCCGTTCACCTCGTAGGTATAAGTACATAAACGAGAGAAGGAGCTGTCCAACAACACAAGGCGATCCTATATCCGTCACTAACGTTCGCTTACCCAGATTGGAGTGGTCCAGCACGCCCCCTCAATAAACCTATCCAAATTTGCTAAAATAAATGTTCTAAGAACAGACGTAGATGCATTCTGGATATTTTTTCAGTATCCAAATTCACAAATCTAACTTTTCCTACAACGTCCCATCACTGTAGCCCGATCCTCTACTCCAATTTACTTTACAATACTGTCTTCCCACCCAGTATGCTTTGAACCTAGGTATCCAACCCTGCTCAAAGAAGAATCCGCTCCAGACGCCCCAGCGATAATTTACACTCACAATAAACCATCAAGTCTATAATTCCTACCACTCTCACACTTACCTATTACTAAAATTCTTAAAAAAACGAAAAAAAATATATACTTCTCGATGATTGAAGAGGACCTCGGTGGGGATACATTCCCAATGTGATAAACTGGGACAGTAATGTGAACTACGTACGTGTCGGTTTCATTGTTTCTGCCACAGTTCTGTAAAGTGGTTAATCCTCCTGACCAGAAAGAAATATTCAAAAGAGAAGAAGATAAAGGCGACCTAGATAGCCGAGGTTTATTAAAGCTGGAGAGACGCCGCTGACTCGGCACAAACGGTCGCGGGTTCGAATCCCACCTTACCTTGAGCATGGATGTTTGTGTGTGATCGTGTTGTCCTTACGTGTTATTCTTACTTTCCATTACCGTCAAAACAATCACAATGGTCGTTATATGACAAAGATGTTAAAAATTCCCCTAAAAAAGAAAGCAGAAGATCGTGGTGCTTGTGAAGATTGGTGTGAGAATGATGAGGATAGCTTTGGTAAGGTGTCTTTGGCTTACATTTCAAGTTGGAAAGAGATAGCCAGATGCAGCATAAATCCATTTGTCATTTTGACTGTCTTTGCTTCTAAGAACTATATGAAATAATAGTTAACTCTTCTTGAGTTCTTACTCTAATAAGCTTCTTCTAGTACGATTTTCTCGTTCATTTCCTACTTTGCTCTCCCTTTTTTTGTTACATAAAGGTATTGAAAAGAGAACCGTCTCTTGTAGTCATGGTCAGCATTCTCAATTTGAGCGTGAACAAATGTCTTAATATTTTTTGTGTAATTTTATGAATGGAAGCTTAAGCTAAAAAACTTCGACTCGCATTTAAGTTTATCAGTGAAATTGCAAAGAAACCGACTTCCGATGAAAACATTATCTTCAATGAGAAATAAGTTTGTCTTCTTAAAAACTTTATTGACTCATTACATAAAGTATAGTATGTTTTGATTATATTTTCATTTAAATATCATTTTCTGAAACATAAGTCACCAACATACGTTCAGAAACGGTGCAACCGGGACCTTTACAACCAGGTTTTTGTATCTCAAGAAGGACGGTGTCAGTGTCAGTGTTCAATTTACTTTTAAATCAATGATTTACAACGTGAGGACTGCTTGTGCGGGTACTTCTAGACTTACGTAACAACTGAAACGCTTTCCAAAATGATGTAACTCTCGATCAAATAATGGAAATGTCTGTTCCTGGCAGATACTACAGTAGTAGTCCAGTCGAAAGGTATCTGGCCGAAGAAAAAATTCCGGAAGTTTTTTTTCGACGGTTCTATATGTTTTTGAGTGTGCTGAATTCAAATTTGATGTTTTCCACCTCAAAAAAGGTTACTTTCACAGAGAAAATTGCGCAAAAAAAATCTTAACATTTCGCCCTGTTATTAGTTTTTTTTGTTTATGTCTGTAACACAATGCGTTTTATCGAAATAATTATTTAAAAAATTAAAGTAGATAACATTTCCTACAAAATGCATACATTCCCTTTAAATTTCTGAAAAACTGTTTAGGCGCTAGAGCGCGCTGAAAAACGATTACTTTTTGGGTCTCTGTCCAAAGCGAGAGAATAGCTCTTTCCAGCCATTCTATCTCGCGGCGACGCTCTAATTTCACATTATCATGCCTTAAAACAGCTATTGTGAACAAATAATTGGCATTGTCAAATGATTAACTCTGATACTCTTAGAATCAATAGAGTCGTGTTTGCTCGCGCGGAGTATCTGTAAGCCTCATGTAACCAAAAAAGAGGAATAAAAAAATTGTTACGACAATACGTGCTGTCAATACAATATATTCATAAAAACTTGTACCAACAGTACGATTTTTTGCCAAATTGTGAGTTAAAGTGAAAAATAACACTAAATGTTTGGAAATGCAAACTGGAGAATAAAAATGAAATTTAGTATCACTACAGTGTAAAACGAGGGTAAGGAATCAGCGGACAACACCGATTAAATCCAATTTCCGATTCCAATTCTGTCTGTAAAAAGTTTGATTTTTGTTTTCTGAATTACGAATATTAGTTATCTCATTATTAGCCAATCATTGACGTGGAAACAAGATATCAATGTCAGTGATGTGCATATAATTATGTAATTGTCTATGATGATTCTATGAATGATAAATCGTATTCTTTTAAAAAAAATTATAGTAGAGTGTATTGAGATGGGTTACATTGCCAGGTGTGCATTGAGTCTGGGTCTGCCAAATGTAACGTTGCATTGGAGAAAGACACCTACTCCGAACGAGAATGAGATTTACTCAGATGCGATACCTCAGGTTCTTACACAAAATATCTCCTGGTATCTCCTTTCCTGCTATCTGATCTCCTCCAGCTGTAATTCCAAAGATAGAATCGTTACCATCACACTGGGAGGTCCAATCAAAGTTAGACTACATCTGAAAATCTCTGACAGCGATTTTCTGCATAATTCCCAAGAAAACGACGATAGAGATAATTCAGATTCTTACGCATGATACGCAGATTCACGTAAAAAAATTTGGAAATCTATAACTTGCGTATTATTTCACGAAATACTTTCATGCGCCGGCTCCGTGACTATACCTGAAATATCACCCTACACCAGGTAACAATGTGATTGACTCTTCAGCGATAATTCAGCCTTACCCCTGGCGCGAGATCGGGTGTCAATGTACGTTTGCCACATCACGAACTCATTGTAAAATAAAATGAATCTGTATTATTTTCAGTTTTGTGACATGTGAATAATGCCTTGCTGAAAGTGGGCTATTTGTGATAAAATGTTGGAAGATGGAACGCAGACAAGGTTTGTAAAAGAAAGGGGGTTGGAATATTTCGTTGAAGTCAGAGAGAGGCGACAAGATGGTAAGGTTTTCTCATTTATATGTAACTCACAAATTGAAGTCCACTGTAAGTATGGGAGGCAACATGGAAACGAAAAATTGACTTTTGCTTACGTGAAGAGAGCTCAAGAAGAGGCTGAATCACGTCAACTACGTTCATCTATACCTGACTTTGAAAACTCATTATTTTATTTGTGGAAAAAGGAGGAATCACGAGACTTCGGGAAGAAACAAATCAAAAAGCTTCCCTTAAAACGAAATATAGTGTACCCTGTGGGGAAATTAGATGTTAAAGAAACTCTTTTATGGTTCGCGAGAAATCGTAATTGTGATTTATGACGTTCTATAGAATATTCCATAGAGGCAATAAATGACTTTTCAGCTGCCTGATTCACTTGCTTACTGGATGTATATGAAAGCACTACAATAGCCTCCAAAGAAGACAGGAACACAATTCGTAATCTGACCCTGCGTAGTTGATGTAGAGTCAGCGATGCAAAATATTTTTAGTTTTCTTGTAAACAGTGACGACGAATATCAATTAACCTTTGAAGAATTGATAAAAGTGTTTCAAGGTAATTTTCATCCACATCCAAAAATGGTTTAAGCACATGTACCTTATGTTGTATATTTCAAGGATTTATAAATACTCTATGCGACCAAACACGTTCCTCGCATTCGGAGAGTATCGGAGTGTTCTAAGAGTTATTCTAAGAGTATCGGAGTGTTAATCATTTAACAATGCCAATTATTTGTTCACAATAGCTGTTTTAAGGCATGATGAAACGAAACAAGAGCGCTGTCGCGAGATGGGGCAGCCGGAAAGAGCTACTCTCTCGGTTTCGCCAGAGGTCCAAAAAGTAACCGTCTTTCAACGCGTTCTAGCTCCTAAACTGGTTTTCAGAAATTTAAAGTTAATGTATTCATTTTATAGAAAATTTTATCTACTTTAATTTTTTAGGAAACAATTGTTTCGATAAAACGTATAGTTTTGAAGACATTAGCGAAAAACTAAAAGCAGGGCGAAATTTTAAGGGATTTTTGCGATTTTCTCTCTGTGAAGCTGACCTTTTTTGAGGTGACAAACATCAAATTAGATTTAAGCACTCTCAAAAACATATAGGACCATTGAAAAACAACTTCCGGAATTTTTACCTGGATCGGACCCTTTTGAGCACCAATTGAGTGGCCTATAGTATTTTGCAGTAGTAGTATTCATGTTTTGTAACAGTTTTCAAGTCAGAGATTGTGGCCGAGTTTACAGTTTTAATGGAATTAATAATTTTAGTTTCCAGATTGTCATTGTCGTAATAAGAAATTAGTAAAAATAATGCAAGAAAGAATGTTCTGCTGTAGTTCTAAGTGCTCAGCTGTATTATACTACGAATACTCCATAAACATGCAAAAGTGTTTTCAACGAACAAAAATTATTTTCCTCACCGAAACTCGAAACCAGACCCTCTGATTTAACTGGCCGTCAGGCATACACGCAACTTTTGCAATTTTTGAAAGTACGGAGAGTTCACCGAAAATAGGACTAGCGCCATATTTTTCCTGCCCGTTGTTATTAGCGAAGAAAAAATTTAATGAAAAAATTTGGTGCGGTTTTTGAGAAAATGATTTTTTGGAAATTGCATAAATTTCAGACACAAATATTACAAAATCTAGTCCTTTTTTCAAAACATTGTATTTATCATTTTAAAGAAAGATTTTTTACAGCAGACTTTAAGGTAAAAATCGCTATCTCCAATTATTGTAAATTTGAAATGTTAAATTTTTGCAGTTTTTGAAAAAGTGGAGAGTTCGCCGAAATGCTTCCAGCACTATATTTTTACTGTCCCTTGATGTAGCATAAGTATATGAGGAATAAATTTAAAGAAAAAAATATGGAAGGGTTATTGGGAAAAAGTGTAAAAAACTTTAATTGCCTATAATTCGCGGAAAATTACACTAAAACTACTCATATTTTCGATAAAGGAACATGACTTTATTTCCAGATCTGTCTTTAAAGAACAGATTTCATTTAAGAAAAAATCTCTGTCTTCAATATTGTAATAGTTGTAGGAAGACGCCCCAAAAAACTGCACTTTTCCAATTTTCAAAAACTCAGTGATTTCATGGAACATGCGTCCTGGACGATTCTCTTAAGTGTCTTTAAACTATCCGAAAACAAATTTTAAAGGAAAATTGGTTTCAGTTTTGAAAATATTTTGAAAATGTTTTTGAGACTTCATGTAACGTACCGACACCGACAGAAAAAAAAGTATCCATTTGAAACTCCCAAAGCCGCGAGTTCGTTCAGATCGATCGAGGAATATCATTTTTGGAGAAAATCGGCTGAACGGTTTAGGCATTGGCGTTGACCACAGACAAACAGACGGACAGACACAGACGTTTTGCCGTTAATCGATTTCTTGGTATCAAGGACCCATAAAAAATGGATTCACCACGTGTTAGAGAAAATAATTTTCTATACAGCAACAGGTTTTATCCACTTTTTGATGACTAGGGCCCCACAATAAGTTTTTCTGCAAATTCCCTGTTTTAAGGCGCACGATTACATAAGTTTCTCTTCTTAGGAATTGAGTGTAACATATTAAAAATGGGATAAATAAAAAGGTCCAAAAGCGTCAGTTTATTATTTCAGGGGTATTACAAGTATATTTTAATTGTTAAAGAAACAAATTTTCTTTCTCAAATAGAATAAAAATCCCAATTTTTTACCGATCTACCTTCACCTCTTACAAAAATCGATTTTGTTTCTGATAACTCGTTATTTTTATAAAGAATTTCAGATCCATCATCCAGCTTATCGAAGAAGAAAACCTAAATCATTAAATGAGTCATTATTTTCAGTAACTTCCTCAAATAATAATAAAAATCGTTTAGCAATAAACGTACTCACAAGTATGTGGTTGCAACTTGAGAGAATATCCAAAAACTAGTAACTTCCCCTCGTCGGTTATAAGATGTTTAAGAACATACAATAAGAAAGGCTGTATCCTCAAGTAGATCACGGATGGAAGAAATCATACACTGTAATACGACCCTAAGAAAAACTAAAAGTAAATGATATTCATTTTCTTATGCGAAACTCATAACGGTCTTACGTTCAGGTGTCCCACAGTCACTCACTCTGCAGAAGTACGTAATAAGAAACTGCGGTTGGATAAACTAGTAACTGGTCATGAGTTGGCATCATCGGCTAAAAATGTAATTGAAGAAACGAAGCTAGGTCTCGAAGCTGCCATTGTGGCGAATCTGGCTGGGGCAAAAAATCAAGATACGTCTGCGGTCTCTGTTATAGCCTCACGTTCGCAAGATTTTGGAACATCATCTCTGAGACGCTCAACTTAGTTCGGTGGTTTTCAAGGTTCTTTTTTAAGTTAATGCTACCGCAAATACGAAATTCACTGTGGGTACATTTTGTTGTTCTGAAAAAAATAGTCTGCTTCTAGTTTAGTAAATGAGAAGTTTCTAGACACAAGACAAGATAACTAGAAATTTCTTTAGTACTACCAAAACAGAGCATGAGAGAGTAAAACCGGGCAAAATCTGATAATAAGATCTAAAGTTTAAATGAAACCAATATCAACAATAAGAATATTAATGGCGATGATTACTTAGTTTCAATTATCAAGGTTCTATCTCAGAGAGAAATTAAAATAGAAATTAGAAAATAAACTATCTGAAAAGAAATTTCAAAATCCTAAGGTCCTGAGAAGTTGATAGACAATAGGTTGTTAGTCGATATTGATATTCATAGCTTATATTTATATTAAAAATATCATAGAACATATCGAGTGCAGTTTTGCGACCCCTTTCAAGTGAATATAAAAATCAAACAAACTGTGTCGTTTTCCTATGATTTTTTATATGCACTTGAAATAGTGGCGGCCAAAAGGCTTCCCAACAGGTCTAGAATTTTCGTTTGTTACCTTCTTTTATTTCGAAAAATTGATTTAAATATTTATTCGTATTATAATTACTTAATTATTTATTAAACAATATTGTATACTATCATTTATATAGTGCAAAAATAATACACAATTTAATAACAAAGGTTATTTATTTAATAAAAATGTATGATGGCCTCCTCCAAAACCATTTGGCTGACTCCGCCTCGGACTTGAAAAGGGGTCTCCAATAGTACCCGAAACCGATGATTTTTGAATTGAAATATAACAATAAATATCAACACCTACCAACAATTTGTCTATTAACCCCACAAAGTATTAGGATTTTCAACATTTTCTCTATGAAGACTATATTTTCGGTTATCGAGTCCATCGCAATTCAAGTGGTAATAGAAAATAAAAAGGAAATAGAAAAGGAAAATAAGTAGAAATTATGATCAAAAATCTAAATTTGACATTGAAAGTTTCATTTTAAGATTTTGAAAATAAAAAAACATGATTGATAGAAATTATAGAAAAGGAAATAAGAAAAATACAATGACAAAAGTGTGCTTACACGATATAGCTAAGGTCTTGAAACTCAAGAAAGTCACTGAAAATCAACAAAAAGTTTTAGAAGAGTAACAAATAAATTCAAAATTTAAAGGTTGAAAGTTGATAAGTAATAAGTAAAGTAAGTTAATAAGTAAAAATCTGGAAAATTATATGGACTGCGCTTGAGATGAAAAACGGTTGCTTGTCAGGAAATTTAGAGTCAACAGCAATACTTTAAAAAATAGAATTGTGAATTGTGTAACGATTAAAAAAATTGGAGACATCAACGAAAATAATACCTGCATCATTCACTTAAACGTTCTTCGCACTATTCAACAACAAAATTTATTCAAACAATTTGGAGCCATTTTTTTGAAAACTTTGAAATGTCCAACGGCTTCATGTAAAGTATCCCCCAAAGTTAAAATATCTGTTTCAAATCCTAGGATCTAGACATCAGCCAAATCGATTGGGAAATATCAATTTTGAAGAAAATCGGCTGAACGGTTTAGGCGCGAGCGTTGACCATAGACAGACGGAGAGACAGACGGACATTTTACCGTCAATCAATCTTTCAGTATCAAGAAACAATAAAACATGGATTTTGGCTACACCACGAGTTTGAGGATGTTTTTTCTAAATTTCGCAAAGAATTTATCCACTTTTTCGTTTCCAGACCCCAGCTGTAGGCGTTTTTCTGGAGAAAATTCGCCGTTTTCCGCCGCATGATTACATAACTTTCTCTTCTTACGAAGTATTCATAAGGCGAGAAAGTAAAAATCTAGCTCTTAGATTTTTATTTGGCTAGGGTAGTTTAATACATTTGCAAACTATCCAATACTGACTTTCCAACAAACTCAGCCAGATAATTCGTTGTTTAAAATTGTCAGGTGAAATTGCAATTGCAAATTAAAAAAAAAAAGAATACAAAGAAATTAACACATTGAACTATTTTTCATCTCTATACCCGAAAATTAAAATTATTTAATCACATTTTGCTGCAGTTTAAATACGAAAGGTAACTTTTTGGAGAGCAAGCATGAAGTTGGAAAATATTCACATGTTGCTTGAGATGATTCATACTCTGCTTCAGTCAATATTTGTTACAAGTCCTAACATTTCACATTTCTGTGTATGGTAAGCCGGTAAAATGAATTTTTCAAATATTTATTGAGAGAGATTATTTTTTTCCTTTGATTTACTTAAAAAATGTTGAAATTATTTTGTAATTAGTTAACAATAATGAACAGCAAAGCCTAGAATTTGCAGTAATGCTTGACATTACATTTTCTCGCGGATGTCAAACATAATGAAAAAGGCAACTCACAATGATAGCTAATCACATAATATAAACGAATAGCGAGTGAAATCTAAAATATATTTCAAAGAAATTTGAAGAAAAAAATGTTATTGCCTTCAAATATGACGTAAAATAGTATATGACGTAAAATAGTATATTAAGTTAAATTAATGAATGTTTCTGTGTTAAATATGTGCTCATCGAGTGAGTTTCTTTATTTATCAATCGACAATGTTTTGAAAGTTGGATGTTCTTTCTTCGAATGCGTGTGTATGAACTGTTAATATTAATTTTAATATTAAAATAAAATAATTCAGAAAATAAATATGTAAATGTATCTTATCTCTCATATTAATGTGAAGGTAAATAAGAAAAAAATGCGTTGTATGCCTCTCGTCAGCATCTAGAGGAAAAACAGCATTGTCAAATAAATTACGTTACAGATGTAGGTCATCCTACTATTTCTTATTTACAAGATAACAATATATTCAAAATCGAACATTGACCTGCAACATTGTCATGGATATGGTTTTGAACTTTATATCCGTGCCTGAACTTTATATCCATATCCAGAGCCTGCTATTAGGTACACATTCTTCAACGATAGTAAATTCATTAGAATTCAAAACAGTTTATTCCTTCATTTATTATTATCAACAACGACAGGAAGGAGTAGTTTTCTAACAAAATGATTCATCTAAACAAGTTTGAACGGACGCGCAACATTTTCTTGCGTAGTTCCCAAGAAATACTCTTGGGCATACGAAGAAGCTGTCCGTTCAGTGTTGAGATTACTGGCCAACATCATAATACATTTCTCTCAAGACAGTTTTCGTTAATAAGGTTTAAGAGTGAGGTGTCGTAAAAGTCAAGGCATGGCATTACGCTCCCAGCCTCTCTTATTTTCTCGAACGCTGCAGCCTTTCTTTAACAGATTTCGAAGAACAAGAAAGATGGCTGCCTCCTCGGTAAAAAGCCGACGAACAAAAGGAGCGCGGCGCAGCTCGGCGCGGCGCGCAGGCCCTGGGAGGGGGATAATTAATTCCCAGGCTAAGCCGCATCGAAAGAGAGGCGCTAGCATCGTCTAGGATAAACCTCCCCAAAACAGTAAGTTAAGTGCGTATCAATTTAGTTGAGGTTTTTTGAACCAATGAGGCTTTAGTAGAGGCGGGTGTAGCGCGGCGAATGGCCGCCTGTGATTGGCCGCGTGACGTCATGGCGGCGGGACTGGCGGGCGCGGCGGCGGTGGAGGGGATGGGGGCCGCCCGCCCGCCTCCCGCCCGGCCGGCGGCGGAGGCGACGGCGGCGGCGGCGGCGGCGCGCCCGTGCCCCCGCCCCCGAGCCAGCCACCACCGCCGCCGCCGCCACCGATCGCCCGCCGCCTGGCTCGCTTGCTCGCTCGCTCGCTCGCTCGCTCGCTGCTCGTGTGGTCGCCCCGACTCGTCGCCGGCCGGGTGCTGTGTCGCAGGCGCTGCCGCCCCGCGCACTCCGTCTTCGCACGCGCACGCCGTCAGCGCCGCGCACGCTGCACGTCACACGCCACGCGTCGCAAGGCACCGCGCGTTCCGAAGTGCGTCGCAGCAACTCGTCGTTTATATCATACTGTTTTTTTTTTGTTATTCTTCGTGACGGATGAGACTGCCAGCAATTGTTGGTGGACTACACACGAGTGTCATTGCCAGGCTTATCGGTCATTCCGTGCACGTAGGAACGTTGTGGTGGGAATTGATCGCCGTGTGAAGACTTTTTCAGAGTGGTGAGGTTTAGGCCTACAGGACGTGGAGAGCGTGCTGGCTCGTGGAAACGTGTGGGGGACTCGTGAGGACTGAACCCGGAGGATTGAGGATGTAAGAGCACCGCGCGTCGCGAGTGATCCGCCCGGGGCCAGAGCCGGCCCCCCGCGTGCGCGTGTCTTCCGCTGGGGCCGTGTGCAGCACGCGCGCGCGTATGAAGTGACCGCGTCCGTCCGCGCGCGTGTGTGTGTGTGTGTTCCGCGTCCGGTGGAGCCATGTCGGACGACGAGCAGGAGATCAACGTGGACTCTGACAGCCGCGGCAGCGCCGACGACGACAGCTGCGGCGGCAGCAGCGTGGGCACGGACGCGGCGTGCGGCGCGGGGGCGGACGGGCCGCCCAGCCGCGCGCCCAGCGCGTCGCCGCCGCCCCCGCGCACCACCAGCGGCGGCGGCGGCGGCCCCACGCAGGGCCACGCGCTCGCCTTCAGCATCTCGCGGCTGCTGGGCGCCGACAAGCCCCGCTCGCCCGCGCCGCCCGTGCTGGCCGCGCCGCCGCTGCCGCCGGTCTCGCAGCACGACGCGCTCGCCTCGCTGTACGCGTCGCACCCGGCGCTGGTGTCGCTGGCGGCCGGCGGCGCGGCGGCGGCGGCGGCGGCGCGAGGCGCGGCGGCCGCGGCGGCCGCGGGGCTGTGCGCGCCGCACCCGGCCGCCGCCGCGGGCCTGCTCTACAACGCGGCGGCGGCCGGCGTCATCCGCGTGCCCGCCCACCGCCCGCCGCCGCCCCCGCAGCCGCCCGGCCCGCCCGGCGCCGCCGGGGCCATGGGCGGCGCGGGCCCCGGCGGGCCCGGCGGCGTGGCGCCCGGCGCCCCGGCGCTCGCCGCGCCCTTCCCCTGGCTGCCGACGGTGGACCCCGCCACCCTGCAGCGCAGCGCCGCCGCCGCCGCCTTCGCCTCGCAGGTCGTCAAGGAGCGCCTCTCAGGTGAGCACCCGCCCCCCCGCACATGGCAGCGCCCTTCGCTGTGTGCATGGAAACACTCAGACGTGCGTCGTCATCGTACACATAGCGGGTGATATCGACGGCCTCTACCTCCTTGACGGGAAGGCCCCTCGGAAATGTTGGGATGTGCATGGAAATCCTCAGAGTTGCGCCATCATTCTATGCGTAGTGGGTAGCATTGATGCCCTTTACCTCTTTGCACTAAAGGCCTCTGAGAAATACACCTTTTGCATAGTAACTCAAGAACTTTGTTATGCAGATCAGTTTTGTTATGCAGATCAATCGGTAGTGTTCTGTCTTTCGTGATACTAATTTTCACATACATTTCGATAGTGTTCACGCATAGAATTTTATCTTACTATGTGCATGGAAATCCTCAGAGGTGCATCATCATGGGTGACATCGACGCCCTGTACCTCCTAGCCCTGAAGGTTCCTCAGAAATATCGCTATGTGCATAACAACTCAGAAACTTCGTTATGCAGGTCAGTTTTATTATGCAGATCAATGGGTAGGGCTCTCTGTCGTCCGTGGCAGGGATTTTCACAAACATATCTATAAATGTACAGAAATACACAGAATTTTATTTCGCCATGTGCATGGAAATTCTTTGAGTTGCTCCATCATTGTACGAATATGTGTATGTTGTGTAGTTCTTGCGTTAAAGTTATTAAAATTAAAGTACTTTACATTGCATTACATTTACTTTACATTTATGCGCTCTTCATTAGGAATGTACGAATAGTGGCTAGCATCGGTGCCCTTAACCGCCTTCCCGGGAAATTCCCTCAGAAAATCCTGCTATATGCATAGCAGCTCAAGAACTTTGGCAGTTTTATTATCAATTGGCGGTGTTCTCAGTCTTCCCTAGCAGAGATTTTTCACGTATGTTCCGATACGAGTACATAAACACAGAATTTTACCATCGTTATTATAAAGATAAATCGGCGACATTAAAGATTGCCAATGACGCTCGTTGCCGAGGCGTTAAAGAGACATTTCGCTGTATTGCCATTCACATATGGGCACCTCAGATGCCATCAATTTCTTAGTGAGAAGTAACAGCGCTCTCTGTCTAATACCCCCTTGCAAGGGTGTTTAGGAGACATATCTCTAGATGCAAAGAAACTCTAAGAGTTTTGCCATCGTCATTTTACAGACAAATCGGTGATATTTATACCCTCAGCCAACGTTTAATGACACGTGCAGGTCAACCGGAGAGACATTTCGTTATGAGCAGACAAACTCTTAGTTTCGCCAGTGTTAGTTTACAGATGAATCGATGACAACAACGCACTCAATCGATGGCTAATTCTCCCTCGCTGAGGCTTCTCAAGTCCCTTCGCTTTGAATAAAAACCCTTAGTTCTCGAATATATAAATTCACCTCTAGATGCAATTTGTGCCGTCCCTGGCGTGATTTTCGATAGTGTCCATTGTCCACGCCCCCTTGCTCGAGCTCTGGCATTTTGCATTAGAAGCCACGCAGTATGTAGAAACCCGTATCACCTATAAAGTGCATGTAATTAAAAAATATTCTTCTTTAATTATTCATCGTCGCGTTGCGCCCACGACCTTGCTTCAGAGATATTTCGCATCATTTAATGCTCAATATCTGCATAGCAACATTTACTACTTCGCCATAATTCGATAAATACTATATTATCCACCTCAACAAATTGTGCAAACCTCTGCGTGTTTCTTAAATTACGCAATGTCAATTTAAAATATTGGAAGATGAAGTGGGTACTGGTGTGTTTGTGCACTCAAAGAACACAGATGCAAACTCGGGTATTTATCACAAGTCCAATGGACTTAAATTAAAAATCTGAAGATTACCACCTTTCTACTGTTTCTTGTTTCATATTATTTATCATGAGCATAAATAATTATAAATAAATTTAATCTTTAATGTGAATATCACTGACTAAAATAAACGATATTTTCTAAATGTTTTCTAAATGAAATTTCCAGCTGCAACTCATTCAGTTTGTCACCGTAATCACTAACATCTTCAAGAAGAGAAAATGTGTATTTTGTCGCATGATAACCTAGAGATTGTTATTAATTGCTATTAATTAACGTTGCAATTTATGAAATCGGCCGGTGTTGGATGCTTCTTTCCATTCAGAATACACTGACATTTATCGTTAAGTCTACTCTTAAGCAGAATCCTAAAAGGAGTCTTTTGTAGAACCAATTAGGTTGGACGAAGATATTTGTCTACTGCAGTGGCCCACCCCAGGGAATGAAAAGGGGGAGCCATGGGAGCTCATCCCGCCCTCAGAAGCCAATGATACATACTAAAAACATTGCCTTTTACTAAATTTACATACTGACAAAAATGATTCGTTATTTCAAATGGTTACGTTGTAAATATTCACTATGAGCCTGCAAATAAAAATACATTTTATATTTAACATAAATGATTAATTCTTTATAAGAAAACATCAAGTCGGTTGGAAAATATATCTGCAGCTCTCTCCCCTCCTCCGAGAAAACGTTTGGATGCCCCTCTGGTTACTTTACGCCTCTGCGTAAAGAAGTTTTATACTTATAAAAGAGTATGTGAACTAGTGTTTTAAATTATATTCACTATAAATGACTAACGTGCTGGAACAGTATTTTCAATATACGCGTACCTATCTGCACTTCAATCATTACAAAAAAATTCATCCTTTTGAGCATTTATTGGACTAGGATACTTGCTATGTAATTAGGCGATTATCAGTAGTCTGATTTCATGTGTACACCTAGTTTTAATATCTGCAAATTATATTAAATTAACTTGCTTTGTTCCAAAAATGTGCAAACTTCTGCCATGATTTTCGATAAAATGTAACTCGTTAGGCTTGTATCTTTTAATCAATTCTAAAATCTGATTTTACAGCGATATCACTACAGTGACCTTTGCGTCCATGTGTTGAAACTTTCAGTTAGTAATTATATCTCAAAGCTGCATTTCTCATTAGATGAAAATGATTTTTATTCCGCCGAACTACAAGTAAACTAAACGAAATCACCTTTGGCATTTGTTTATTTAGCCAATTTGTCTTCATGACCGATCATTGATCAGTTTCACACAACCATTCCTCCCACCTGCAAGAAAATTAAGAAATTCGAAATACTTCTCTCGTTATGTAATTTATGAAAATTGGAATTTAAAATTGAAATTCGTATTAGAATTTATCATAAACATTTATCTTAACAAAAGATGTGTGGAAGAACAAATTACTTTGCCTAATTTTTCATGCAATGCAATGCACGCATTGCATTTTTAGAACAGAAAAATAATTTTATTGCTTGTTCAGATAATTAACTCCTTGCATCTCGAATGTCATCTTTCGTGAAAATGATATATGATCGTGAGACTCATTTGCAATAATAACCGACAAACGACCCACGTCGCAATTACATTACGTCGAATGAATGCCCCACGGCAAACCTCCCGGAGGCTTTGCAATGATAAATGGCTCTCACGCCATCAACAGACGCGAGAGAATTGTATTTCCTCTGGAGCGACTCCTAGCGAAACAGAACAGATGATAATCTCAGTTGCTTTATTAGTAATTAAAAATCTCAAAGAATACCGTTTCTACATTTTCTGAAGTAATATCCTTATTACATTTTTAGTTGAATTATACTTATTTTCAAAAGTACTTTATAAAAATAAGTGGGAGAGAAATTGATACTCATGATGTAGTTTATAGATTTTCTTCTCATGATTACGAAATTCATACGCTTCCTGAATAATCTAGACAATATTTCTAGAAGCAGTGAATAAATTTAAGGCATACTATACGTGTCGAGTTATTGGTTCAATGATTTTGTCATAGTTGCTCTGAAATAGCTTGATTTAAAAATACTTCATCAAACGTTGGATAAAAAAAAACTATAAATTGCCATTCAACCTTCCAGAGGATATATCCAGAACATCTTGATACGAGTATTCTCTTGTTCGGTCACAGCAATGATGATCAAGAGATATTACTGACATGTCAAATCAGAAATAATCCACATCAAACTAAACTCAAGCATTTTATTTGTGTCTTGTAATGTTTGAGGAGGCACAACTTAACAAGAAAATGGAAAAATTACACATCTTCCAACGGTAATACTGAAACTAAAAGCATAAAAGCATAATCCATGAGAATCGACCCTGTGTAAAATATTGACTGTGGCAATCACCAACATCCTCTTCGAATGATGAAATGACTGTACACTCGCATTTGTTACTGCGAAAAGTAATTCCAAAAATATGTTCTTATTGGTTCACAACATATCCTGGAAATTTGTGTAAAAGATATGCAAGAATTATTCTAGACGTTCACTTTTTATCTTTTCAGACTAATGTCCGAACTTCTGGGTTCGAATAAATCCACACCGCTGAATCCCTAAATGTCCATCGAGTTCGCGTTGGGACGGAAAATCAATATTACAACGAAATAGGATTCCTTTCGGGTAGTTGTTCACAGTACTTTTAGATATTCTAAAGGTTGGTGAGATGCCAAATGATGCTCTTTCATTTCACAATGTATGCTACTTCAACACAAGGCGTAAATAGGTACGCTATGGTGGTGATAGACCCAGAAAGCATTTCAGATGGGAAGGGAATTGTAGATACATCCTAGCTCACCTATACGCCATAATTCATGGGAAAAATGTTTACACGCTCCACGTTAATATTCTAATCCTGCCCTATCCATCATCACAATGATGACTAATATATCATTATATATGTACTATCTTAACACTACGTGAACATAATCTTTTGTGGGTTATTTCCCAAATTTGCAGCGCCACTTTCAATGCTACAGTTGATTAACAACCATATCTCTTATGTGGCGTCAGTATCAGACTTTGTGAAGATTGAGCAATGCAAGTAATGACATAAAGGCTAATTATATATAATAATGATACACCATTGTCACCTCCTGAACTTAATCCGTAATGAAATCCAATGTGTTTGAGATCTGTAATTTGATATTAGAGCTGTTTGCATGGAAAACCGTGTTAAGGTTGAGAAACTCGGGAACCTTACAGTTAAAACCTTCAGAATAGTAAATAGTCAAATTTACACTCTTGGGAATTTTATGTTGTATTAATGTATTGAATTTATTGAATTCAAATTGATCACTTGTTAATAACTGTTAAGTCGACGAAGGCCAGCTAATTGGAAATTTACAGTAAGTGATTGTATCCGCTTTTTGGAACCAGAATTAGACACAATTTATAAATGACCATATATGTTATTCCAATAAAATGTGGGGGACTGCGTTGTAGAGATTCAAGGATGCGTCACTGTTACAAAATCCGAAGTTTTGGCAAAATTCACGCGGGTGATAAATTTATTTGAGATTCTTTGAGGGACTTAGTATGCAAAAATATGTAGTGTAATATTGATTCATCTCTGTACTAAAGTTGATGTATTGTAAAACTGTGGATAAATAATCTTCTAAAATAATGAAGCGGCCCAAGAAGGAAACTAATATTAATTCAAAAGATATGAGCAATACGAGTGATTTTTTGTTGACTAAGAGACTCAAATTTTCTTTAATCGAATATAATTTATTCTCAGTTGCGAAAAAATCAAAATAATACGATTGAGGGAATAATAAAAACGATAAAAGTTTATCTATTTTTTCATTCTTCTATTATTGCCCTTCATCAGGAGCGGATCCAGCCGATTATTCTGAGGGGAGAGGGGGCCATCATAAATTTTTGTTAAATAATAAACATATTTATTGTATTGTATATTATTTTTAGTGTATATATGATAATATACAATATTATTGTTGAAATAATTACTTAATTTTAATATAAATAAACATTTAAGTCAATTATGTCATATAAAGGAAGGTAACAAACGAAAACCTTAGGCCTTTTGGGGTGAGGCATGGCCCCCATGCCCCCTCCCCTGGATCCGCCGCTGCCCGTGACAACCGCTACTCGCAATACTGTCGGAGACAGTATTACATATATTGCAGCGATGCCCTAACAGAGAGTAAAAAGAACCGATCCGAAATGAAATTAAGTATTTAAATGAATTAACGCTAAAAATAGATTTATCATAGATGCTTCCTTAGTAACAGGCAGCATAGGAAACAATGGTTAAAAAAATGTGCCCTTTCAGGATGAGACAAATTTTGTTAATTTTCTGAATTTAAACAGCATATTATATCTTCAGAATGTCAAAGCAAACTTTTAATTTGCTTTCGACAAAATTACATATACTGTATTCTATCCGTTTTTTTAATACTGATTGAACCTCAGGTTGTCCTGCAACGGTCACCGACCGTAATAAACCTGGGTGCAAACTCTTCAGAAAATATTAACGTGTGTGGCAAATAATAATAATATTCAATCTTTCTATGTCATGTTATTTAGTCTTGGAAGGAAGCTACAGCAGAGTTCTTATTGGCAGCGCCATCATACGCCTGCCTCAATGCATACTGATAGGCGGATTTTATACGTCGTTCAGAATTTTATACGCCATTCACTTTAATTTTAATTCACTTCAAAAATAATATTTAGTACCCTTAAAATCCATAATATAATAATATAAATATAATATATAAAATATACAATATAATAACAAATATGTTTATAATATAACAAAAATCTATGATATCCCACTCCCCCAAATGATCGTCTGGATCCGCCCCTGGATGTCTACTGTACGATTTTTCTAACTCTGCCCCTCATGCCCTCATGGCCACCATGGAATATCACACGGCATTTCTCCCTCGTGCCGCTATAAGTCGCATGATCGCAATCACTGCTTGATACGGCCGCGATCATGCGATACCTGGCGGTACGACAGAGAACGTCGCGAAATACAGTGACATATTCCATCGTGAAGACGGGCCCTGAGGGACAAAGAAAAATCTCAGTAGTGTCGGCGGTTCCGACTCGAAAGTAGCGCGCCGCTGTAAGTCGCATGATCGCAAGCACTGCTTGATAAGGTCGCGATCATGCGATACCTGGCGGTACGACTGAGAACGTCGCGAAATACAGTGACATATTCCATCGTGAAGACGGGCCTTGGGGGGCAAAGTTAGAAAAAACGCAGTAGTGTCGGCGGTTCCGACTCGAAAGTAGCACGCCGCTATAAGTCGCATGCACTGCTTGATACGGTCGCGATCATGCGATACCTGGCGGTACGACTGGGAACGTCGCGAAATACAGTGACATATTCCATCAAGAAGACGGGCTCTGAAAAATCGCAGTAGTGTCGGCGGTTCCGACTCGAAAGTAGCGCGCCGCTATAAGTCGCATGATCGCAAGCACTGCTCGATACGGTCGCGATCATGCGATACCTGGCGGTACGACTGAGAACATCGCGAAATACAGTGACATATTCCATCGTGAAGACGGGCCCTGAGGGGCAAAGTTAGAAAAATCGCAGTAGTGTCGGTGGTTCCGACTCGAAAGTAGCGCGCCGCTATAAGTCGCATGCACTGCTTGATACGGTCGCGATCATGCGATACCTGGCGGCACGACTGAGAACGTCGCGAAATACATCGTGAAGACTGGCCTTGAGGGGCAAAGTTAGAAAAATCGCAGTAGTGTCGGCGGTTCCGACTCGAAAGTAGCACGCCGCTATAAGTCGCATGCACTGCTTGATACGGTCGCGATCATGCGATACCTGGCGGTACAATTGAGAACATCGCGAAATACAGTGACATATTCCATCGTGAAGACGGGCCCTGAAAAATCGCAGTAGTGTCGGTAGTCGCACTAGTTCCGACTCGAAAGTAGCGCGCGCGAGCGCTGTCGGCGCGCGGTAAGGAGCGCGTGTCGCGTTGCGCGGATAAGCGCGTAGATGCGCGCGCTCTGCCGTCGCGTCGGAGGCGTAGGAGGACGGCAGCGGCCGACGCGCCGCCCACGCGCGCCGCCTAATGCGCTTCGAGTGTGCGATGATACAAGGCGTTGTTCTAGATAACGCCCCGACGCTCCCGGGCGCCGTGCCCATTAAGCAACACACACCCACGCGCACGCCGCACGCCTTCTCGCAATAGATCGCCAACTACGCCGGCCGGTGGACACACGGCACTCGGCGACGGGATCTGTTGGAAACTACGGAAAGCGTGGGATAATGGTTTCAAATTACTGTTTGAAAATCTAAAGTTGACGAAAAGAGGTAAGTTTGTTTTGGTGATAATGTTTATCTACTTCGATGTCGTAGTGTGGATGTTCGGTAATGTTGGTCTTTTTGTCGGAATCTCCAAAACAATACTTTTGTCCTGCAGGTTTATTCACAAACAACACAACGTATTTTCCTTCCGGGATTCATATACTATGTTGATTGTATTATTTTAGTCCGATGTTCATATTTTTTCCACTAATTTCAAATTTAATTAATATTTACACATAAGAAATTTATAATGTATTTTCTAATTACAGCGTATATTACGTGCTTCTTACGGAAACACACAAACACATACACACACACACACACTCTCACATTTTCACACACACACATTCACATTCTCACACACACAATCTTAATACACGCCACAATATATGTGTTCGGAATTGGGACAGTCGAAAATTACGGAATGTGTGAGATAATAAATAAATAAATAAATAAATAAATAAATAAATGTCTTTATTTGTGGCGAGGCTCAGGCCATTTAGCCTGCTCTTCCGCCTAACCACTTTCAAAATTGTATTACATTAGTGCATACTATAAGGAGGTCATTCAATGAAAAATACGTACGCAATTTGAATGAAAGTTTTCTCACATAGAAAACAGGAATGAAAGCGAGGGAGGAAAGAGTTGGTGGAGGAGGAATGCTGTCACAGCATTTGTATGTTTAAAGTTCTCAATTTCGAGTTAGGAATGTAATTTAAGAATTGTTCCCAAATATCAAGTTAAACACTACGAGATTTTACTCAAAATTTAGAGAAAATTATCTTTCTTTGACTAGGCAAGTTACATATTGAAGTGGATTAGATAGAGATTGTTTAAATCGGTGAAGTATTAATATGTACTTCTAATTGTTTCAAAGAGGTTTTAGTAGAAACTATGATTGCGTACGTATTTCTGAAATACTCCTAAATGAAAACTAAAAAGGGAGGGAGTCTCGTCAGCATACAAGCGAAAACACATCAAGTCAAATCGGGATAATCGGGTTTCCGTGCGTCCAAATTATGGACGCACATTAAACGTGCTGCAAGGGAAGAACAAATTTTTGGGAATATTTTTTTCGATATCCATGCTGTTTTTTGTCGATTTTTTTGCTTGTTCTCGGAACATCCGAAGTCATACATTTTTTCTTCAACTTTGTTTACAATTTGTTTCGTTAATGAGTATCAATTGAATTATTCCTATTTGATTTTTTTTGTGTCTTCAGATACTATCCTCATCTTACACGTTTAAACTTTCAGTAAACGGACTTGGAATTGCAAACTCCGAAAACTACGATAACTATTTTTTTTGCGGGTTCAAAATTTTCCCAAACATTTTTTAGGAATTGAGGTTGCACTACTGTCCGTAAAAAAGATAATGAAATATTTTAACACTCTTTTAATTCTTCACTATTTATGTTCAATTATCGTCCATAATTTTTACCGTTCTCTTGAAACCTATATTTTCTTCCTCCTGATTGGTTCACAAACAATAGACATATTCTCTTTTTCCTCTTGCACATGACCTATTAAAATATCTCATTTCAATTCTTCCAGTTCTTTCATTATATGCGATTAACTTCCACTTTTAAATTATCTGTAACATTGTGTTACAGAGATTCAATTAATACAGATGTCATCGACTTTCTTATAGGACTGTAGATAATGCATTAATGAAGTAAACACATACACACAAATACCCACAATATCTGCACCTCGACGTAATGCTCTCGCGCGGTATTGGACGGAGTTGAAAACTACGAGATGTGGAGGATTTTACGTGCATTCAAGTAATTTTCTGTCTGCATGGGATAAAATGCTTTTCCAATAAGGAGAGATTTTTTATAACATAGCTTATTTCCTTTAACACGATTCAATTCACACTCGGTCAGTTCTCTTAATGTTAAGTCTATTTGCTGAACTTACTACTGAATTTTCCTTGAGATTCTTTCACAAATCTCGAAATGTTTGTTTCTTCTGCCTTCAAATTCTACTGGTTTCGATTGTATTCTTTCTATTTTATTTTCAATATATTCTCTTATTTTTAAATTGTGTGTGCTTGTCTTTCAGATTTTCCACTTATCACATTTATGTAACAGATATTATTAGTACTTTTCCAATACATTCTAAATTACTTTTACAGAGATTTTCCATGTCTTCCTAGCTCTTTAAGCCAATTCATACACACAACACACACGTACACACGCGATTAAATTTACACGGCAATATACGGATCATTGCAATCGCTAGAACACTATTGAACAGCGATTTGCCTACGTTCCAATTGATTTGCTTGGGGATTTATTTTCTTGCAGAATGCTAATCATCTTGATTAAAGCAAATCTAAAACCATTTTTAATGATTTTTAGTTTTTATTTCATTGCATTTCTTATCAGTTATTTTAATCTTCAATAGAAATTAAATGCATTTAAATATCCGTAGATTGCAGTTTCCTTTTCCTTATCCGCTGAAAACTATATTTTACTGAAGAAATTCTCCATTACCACAGGTTCTGGGAAAATATTTTCATTGAAGGATAAGAAAATAATGTGATGAAAGAACATTGTAACATAATCGTGAAGCACATTATTAATTTTAATGAACCTGTTAAAAGTGAAGTGCTCGTTTAGATAAAATGTAATTTTTAAAATAAGATTCATATATATCATTATCGCAATGCCGAAAGTCTGGCTAGTGTTAAACTTTCTTATCAGTATACTTTTTGCCTCTATTTGTTATAAACATTGCATATCTCTTAGATAGCCAGCTTATCATCTTAGGGTCTAACTACTTGCATGTTGTTAGAAATTAATTTGTAATGTTTCAATTGTCATGTTGCTGTGCAACATGTTTGATGATTTCATTACACATAAACCCATCTACTTATTCGGACATATTTATTTGTCCTTTATCGCACTTTAAAACAGGTTTCCTCATTACTTTGTTCAATTTACTACTACAAAGTGTTCTAGGCTTCATTACATAGTAAAAATTAAATCCACATTCATCATGGGCATTTTTTACATTTAGTTCATTAGAATAAAAATTCAATATAATCACTCCACCTGAACTCTGTGACCAAAGCTTTTGTTTTTCATTTCTAGAGTAGTCTAACGGATCTGGCATTCTCGTTCATTCGGCTTATATTTCGTAGTGGAAAAACGAATCTTTAGCATATTTTCAGGCATTTCTTTAGAGTGTTGTCGTCATATTTCCTCACGATCATTTTTATTCATTGTTAAGAAAATAATCTTCGTCAAAATAATTCAAAAATTTCGAACTTCATATTGAGACGTAAGAGCTTACGTGCAGTCCCATGATTAATCATTTTTTGCACAGCACTTTGATTTAAAATCTAATGTTAGCTTGATGTATGAGAAGTAATTCACTATAAGATTTAAAAATAATATTCTGAAGATTGTCACACACTTTTATTAAAAACTAAACTTCAATATACCTTATCTGTTTTGATTGGGTCAAATGATGACTTCGAGACTTTTGCTCATATGGGCTAAAGAAAAATATATATATTAACATAACATTAAATATTAGGAAGTACCCTTAAGTTGCTAGTGTTTGTAATGATATTACAATTATCGTTAATATGCAATAAACAATTTGTCTTTTTAAGTAAATTGTGATAAAATTCTTCCTTGATATCTGAATAGAAATCGATAAAGACAATCAATAATTACAAACAACACAGCTCCGCAGCTTTCGACGTTCAGCTGTTTAGCTAATATATTAGACAATAACGAGCAACTATTTAGTTGACCCATTTATTTTACATTACATTTATTCGTATGTTTCTTTGACATTATATTCCTGAAACCTACAAATATTGAAGTGGCCTTAATAATTAACTAACCTCAATTATTGAGGTGATCGAAAAGATTCAGAAACCTTTACACCACAATAGTACTATGATGGAAAACAGAAAATATGAGGGAGAAAAGAAATAATGCAAAATAATTAGTGCTTGCATGTTGATATAATCTGTAACCCTAATAATTAATCCAACGACTGGTGAAATACTTCATTAAATTGCATAATCAGTTTGAATGGTTAAAATGATAATCGACAAATACATTGCACTGACGAGCCTACTGTAAGTGTGTGTGTGTGTATTATCGTGAATTGACGCGCTTTTTCCTAGGCAACTTTACAGGAAAAGTAATAATATTTGTATTCTTTATAGAACTGTTAGTTTCACAACCATTCTTCTAGATTCTCATTTCTCCTTTTCCTTATGGTTTGTCTATTACTGTATTCAGGGAACACAAAAAATACTCTAGTTACCTTCTCAGCATCTTTGGGTTCCAGAAGAAGATTCTGAAAGAGCAAAGATTCCCCAAATAAACTTTTATTCGATGTACATGTAACTTTTATCCATCAATCTCTTTCTTCCAGAATTTAATTTTTCTTATCTACTACATAGAAGGAATATGCGCGTATATGACGTTTGAAAAACCAAACACTATTCCTCTTACACAATTGTCTATAACATTGGGCACAATATTTTTTAACAATATCTGTAACGTGAATAAACACACAAACAGTTCGGGGTTGTGTATTGCTGCCTAGGAGCAGTAAAACAGAAAGTCTAAACTGACTGAATAGGTAAAAAGCCCTTTCTATTGGATGTCACATAAAAAGGGCACAATTTTCCATGTTACCAGAGCTCTAAGCACAAGAACAAACCCAGAAACAAATTGTAGCAAGTGGATCACCTATTTTAACAACAGAATCTTATGCGTGTGTTTCCAAATCGCCAAAAAAAAATTTTTTCTCGGGATTTGAACTTTAGCGCGTTAGTTTCCGGGTTGAACACTCACGTCGGTTGCACTATATCGGTGGTATCGCAAAGTTTGAGTAAATTTGAGAAAAATATTTTTTTCTTTTCTTTTAAAAAAATATTTAAGGTAGCATCAACTTCTAGGTAATTAGCGACCACTATTGGATTGTAACATATGGGTCAATGAGGATATAACGATTTGATGATGACGATAGGAGTGAAAGGACGAACACATACGACCACGACCGAGGCGGGACTCGACCCCGCGACCCTTCGGTCCGAGAACGCTACGGCACAACTGCTCTAACGATCCCGGCCATCGAGCCAGCTGAAAAAATCTTGTTTATGTATTTTTTTTTAATTATCACGATTCACTCAAAATTATGCAAAAACTATTTCTATAAAAGTCTTTATGAATTGATTTCAAGACTTATTATCATTGAATACATTGCATTTCGCTTCAGTAATTAATATGAAGGACAGATTCGAAAACATTGAACAGTTGTAATGTTCTTAAATTCATATTTAAATGAAAATCAAATCAATGTCATGCAATTAAGGGTACTTAGCACTACTTAGACAAGAAATTTATAGAAAAAGTAAGAGTCATTTTGGAGAAATTTGTGAAAATTACCAAGGGGTTAATGTCATTTACCCCCAAAATTAAAATATCTGTTTAAAATTCGTAAGGCCTCGAGTTTGGCCGGATCAATATCTACGAGTATTTTTGGGAAAATTCTTGTAAAAGTATTAGGGCTTGTGTTGTTCACATATAGGTTGTAGGACAAACAGATTATTTTGAGAAAAATTGTCAAATGATGAACAAAAATTATTGGGGTGAAATGAACAAGGAACGGGAAACCTCTGATGATTTTCTACGGATGTCGGTAAATATTGTTTTCTGCACAGTCTTAATGAAATCAAGAGTCAATATTTGAACTCTCAATATTCTCAGTTCTCAAATATAAAACTATAACCTCGTGAAACTCGACCCGGCGGGTGGGGCTAGTCTGCCTGGACCTAGGGGAATCGACTCTATCTCTCTGGGTTTTCTGAACATGGACAGTTTTCATGAATTCACGCGTCTGAGCTACAGTCAACTGACGACAAGCGATAGACACCCTATGGGTGTAAAATCGCAATTGGTGCCAAAGAATATCGAACGATATCGATCATCAGGTAGGGAATGATGCTCAGCAACAAGCTGTTGGTTGTGATGGGAGAACAGGAGCGTATCAAAATTTTATCGCGTATGCAATGAACGTTTCATTTTCAAAACGTTCACTTGTGGGGTTGCTATCTGTAAGTCAAAGGTACCCCCAAATCTTTCAGCAAGAGCAATGTAGAATGCGATACACAGAAGAACATAGGACGTCGCCGGCGCGTGGCCTCTCTCCAAATTCAATTACGGAGCCGTGACCTCCACCAACGCAACGTCAGGCGCAAACCAGCTGTAATAATTCAACATTTTTACTTTCCCGTACGCATATATATACGGAGTATAGGGAAAGTTATGTAATGCTGTGGAAAATTGATTTCGAGATTTCAACGGAAATACACGTTTTGGGTCCCCTGATACCGAAAAGTTAATTTTCAAAACATCCGTTCGTCCGTGCTGTCAGTCAGTCTGTGAACAACCGTAGTGCCGAACCATAAGTACGATTTCTTCCCAAATTAATATTTCGCAGCCGATCTGGTTCCTCTCGAGACGCCGCGATTTTGAAAAATAATTTTGTGTTGATAAAATCAAAATTTGGCGGTATATGAAGCCCCCGGATATTTTCAATTTTTTTTCAAAAACGGCCTCAAAATTTTTTCTTTAAATTTCTTATCAGGATAGAATAAAATACACTTATAAAGGTGGCATAGGTCCAATTTTCACGGTTAACTCTAAATTTTCGAAAATTACAAAGTTTGAAATTTTTTCGGCGTCTTCCTCCAACCTCAAAATTGAAGATGGGGATTTTTCCTTCAAATAAAATTTGTTGTCCAAAGCGAGTTCTTTCCTTAAGGTCATGCATATTTTTTTTAAAATTACAGCAGTTTTACGCAATATTGCACGCAATATTTGCAATTTTGAAAAATTACAAAATCAGATTTTCTCAAAAACTGCTACAAATTTTTTCTTTTAACTTTTAGTAGGGATAGTGATAAATGTGCTCTATGAGAAGACATAATTTTCATATTGCTCTATTCTTTCGTTTTTTCAAAAAATACAAAATGTAATTTTTTTACTTGTCTCTCATGTCCTTAATATTTTACATTGGCGACGATGTGTCTAAAATATTATATTAATGAGTATATGTGCTTTAAATAATGTCAAGTAAAGTTCCTCGAGAACTCAACCGTTTTCTGTGAAAACTAGCTGAAAATTCCGCATTTTCAGAAACGCTGAAACGCCATTTTATCCTAAATGGCTTTTAAACTTTTTGTTCAAACTTTTTCGAACGGATCGCGCTAATTGCACTCTTTAATATGACGTAAAGTTAATTTTGGGGTATTTTCGATTTAAAAAAATGACACATGTATAATTGTTTTGACATTCTCTCATACATTTAATATGCACATTACCAGCAACTTGTTAACACTGTTGTATTTGTGACTGTAAGGGCTTCAAATGACTTCAAATATATAGTTTTTTCGAAAATTCAACAATTGTCTGTGAAAAAGAGCTTCAAATTTCGCATTTTTAGTAGCGTTGACATACCATTTCTTAAAAA
>JAHLJT010009419.1:45171294-45218580 GCA_031308135.1 Acheta domesticus
GTTCAGATAATTAACCCCTTGCATCTCGAATGTCATCTTTCGTGAAAATGATATATGATCGTGAGACTCATTTGCAATAATAACCGACAAACGACCCACGTCGCAATTACATTACGTCGAATGAATGCCCCACGGCAAACCTCCCGGAGGCTTTGCAATGATAAATGGCTCTCACGCCATCAACAGACGCGAGAGAATTGTATTTCCTCTGGAGCGACTCCTAGCGAAACAGAACAGATGATAATCTCAGTGCTTTATTAGTAATTAAAAATCTCAAAGAATACCGTTTCTACATTTTCTGAAGTAATATCCTTATTACTTTTTTAGTTGAATTATGCTTATTTTGAAAAGTACTTTATAAAAATAAGTGGGAGAAAAATTGATACTCATGATGTAGTTTATAGATTTTCTTCTCATGATTACGAAATTCATACGCTTCCTGAATAATCTAGACAATATTTCTAGAAGCAGTGAATAAATTTAAGGCATACTATACGTGTCGAGTTATTGGTTCAATGATTTTGTCATAGTTGCTCTGAAACAGCTTTGTTTAAAAATATTTCATCAAACGTTGGATAAGAAAAACTATTATTGCCATTCAACCTTCCCAGAGGATATATCCAGAACGTCTTGATACGAGTATTCTCTTGTTCGGTCACAGCAATAATGATCAAGAGATATTACTGACATGTCAAATAAGAAAATAATCCACATCAAACTAAAACTTAACAAGAAAATGGAAAAATTACACATCTTCCAACGGTAATACTGAAACTAAAAGCATTATTGTACGGAATCCATGAGAATCGACCTTGTGTAAAATATTGACTATGGCAATTACCAGCATCCTCTTCGAATGATGAAATGGCTGTACACTGGCATTTGTTACTGCGAAAAGTAATTCCAAAAATATGTTCTTATTCGTTCACAACATATGCTGGAAATTTGTGTAAAAGATATGCAAGAATTATTCTAGACATTCACTTTTTATCTTTTCTGACTAATGTCCAAACTTCTGGGTATAATAAATCCACATAGCTGGATCCCTAAATGTCCTGCGAGTTCGCGTTGGGACAGAAAATCAATATTACAATGGAATAGTAATATTGGGGTAGTTTGGGGTAGTTGTTCACAGAACTTTTAGATATTCTAAAGGTTGGTGAGATGCCAAATGATGCTCTTTCACTTCACAGTGTATGCTACTTAAACTGAAGGCGTAAATAGGTACGCTATGGTGGGGATAGACCCAGAAAGCATTTCAGATGGGTAGGGAATTGTAGTTACATCCTAGCCCACCTATACGCCATAATTCATGGGAAAAAATTGTTTACACGCTCCACGTTAATATTCTAATCCTCCTCTATCCATCATCACAATGATGACTAATATATCATTATATATTGTACTGTCTTAACACTACGTGAACATAATCTTCTGTGGGTTATTTCCCAAAGTTGCAGCGCCACATTCGATGCTACAGTCGATTAACAACCATATCTCTTATGTGGCGTTAGTATCAGACATTGTGAAGATTGAGCAATGCAAGTAATGTCATAAAAACTAATTATATATAATAATGATACACCATTGTCATCCCCTGAACTTAATCCATAATGAAATCCAAAGTGTTTGATATCTGTAATTTGATATTAGAGCTGTTTGCATGGAAAACCGTTTTAAGGATTGAGACACCCGGAAACCTTACAATTAAAACCTCCGTAATAGTAAATAGTCAAATTTACACTCTTGGAAATTTTATGTTGTATTAATGTATTGAATTCAAATCGATCACTTATTAATAACTGTTATGTCGACGAAGGCCAGCTAATTGGAAATTTACAGTAAGTGATTGTATCCGCTTTTTGGAACCAGAATTATACGACAATTTATAAATGACCATACATGTTATTCAAATAAAATGTGGGGGACTGCGTTGTAGAGATTCAAGGATGCGTACCTGTAAGTCCGAAGTTTTGGCAAAATACATGCGGGTGATAAATTTATTTGGGATTCTTTGAAGGACTCAGTATGCAAAAATATGTAGTGTAATATTGATTCATCTCTGTACTAAAGTTGATGTATTGTAAAACTGTGGATAAATAATCTTCTAAAATAATGAAGCAGTACAAGAGGGAAACTAATATTAATGCAAAAGATACGAGCAATACGAGTGATTTTTTGTTGACTAAGAGACTCAAATTTTCTTTAATCGAATATAATTTATCCTCAGTTGCGAAAAAATCAAAATAATACGATTGAGGGAATAATAAAAACGATAACAGTTAATCTATCTATTTTTTCATTCTTCTATTATTGCCCTTCATCAGGAGCGGATCCAGCCGATCATTTTGAGAGGAGGGGGGGCCATCATAAATTTTTGTTAAATAATAAACATATTTATTGTATTGTATATTATTTTTCAGTGTATATATGATAATATACAATATTATTGTTGAAATAATTACTTAATTTTAATATAAATAAATACTTAAGCCAATTATGCCATATAAAGGAAGGTAACAAACGAAAACCTTAGGCCTTTTGGGGTGAGGCATGGCCCCCATGCCCCCCCCCCGGATCCGCCACTGCCCTTGACAACCGCTACCCGCAATACTGTCGGAGACAGTATTACATATATTGCAGCGATGCCGTAACAGAGAGTAAAAAGAACCGATCCGAAATGAAATTAAGTATATAAATGAATTACACCCTAAAAAATAGATTTATCGTAAATGCGTCCTAAGTAACAAGCAACATAGGGAACAATGGTTAAAAAAATGTGCCCTTTCAGGATGAGACAAATTTTGTTAATTTTCTCAATTTGAACAGCATGTTATATCTTCAGAATGTCAAAGCAAACTTTTAATTTGCTTCCGACAAAATTACATATACTATATCACATTCTATCCGTTTTTTAATACTGATTGAACCTCAGGTTGCCCTGCGACGGTAACCGACCGCAGGGTGCAAACTCTTCAGAAAATATTAACGTGTGTGGCAAATAATAATAATATTCAATCTTTCTATGTCATGTTATTTAGTCTTGGAAGGAAGCTACAGCAGAGTTCTTATTGGCAGCGCCATCATACGCCTGCCTCAAAGCATACTGATAGGCGGATTTTATACGTCGTTTAGAATTTTATACGCCATTCACTTTAATATTAATTCACTTCAAAAATAATATTTAGTACCCTTAAAATCCATAATATAATAATATAAATATAATATATAAAATATACAATATAATAACAAATATGTTTATAATATAACAAAAATCTATGATATCCCACTCCCCCAAATGATCGTCTGGATCCGCCCCTGGATGTCTACTGTACGATTTTTCTAACTCTGCCCCTCATGCCCTCATGGCCACCATGGAATATCACACGGCATTTCTCCCTCGTGCCGCTATAAGTCGCATGATCGCAAGCACTGCTTGATACGGCCGCGATCATGCGATACCTGGCGGTACGACAGAGAACGTCGCGAAATACAGTGACATATTCCATCGTGAAGACGGGCCCTGAGGGACAAAGAAAAATCGCAGCAGTGTCGGCGGTTGCGACTCGAAAGTAGCGCGCGCGAGCGCTGTCAGCGAGCGGTCAGCGCGGCGCGGTAAGGAGCGCGTGTCGCGTTGCGCGGATAAGCGCGTAGATGCGCGCGCTCTGCCGTCGCGTCGGAGGCGTAGGAGGACGGCGGCGGCCGACGCGCCGCCCACGCGCGCCGCCTAATGCGCTTCGAGTGTGCGATGATACAAGGCGTTGTTCTAGATAACGCCCCGACGCTCCCGGGCGACGTGCCCATTAAGCAACACACACACCCACGCGCACGCACGCACGCCTTCTCGCAATAGACCGCCAACTACGCCGGCCGGTGGACACACGGCACTCGGCGACGGGATCTGTTGGAAACTACTGAAAGCGTGGGATAATGGTTTCAAATTACTGTTTGAAAATCTAAAGTTGACGAAAAGAGGTAAGTTTGTTTTGGTGATAATGTTTATCTACTTCGATGTCGTAGTGTGGATGTTCGGTAATGTTGGTCTTTTTGTCGGAATCTCCAAAACAATACTTTTGTCCTGCAGGTTTATTCACAAACAACACCACGTATTTTCCTTCCGGGATTCATATACTATGTTGATTGTATTATTTTAGTTCGATGTTCATATTTTTTCCACTAATTTCAAATTTAATTAATATTTACCCATAAGAAATTTATAATGTATTTTCTAATTACAGCGTATATGACGTGCTTCTTACGGAAACACACAAACACATACACACACACACACTCACATTTTCACACACACACACATTCACATTCTCACACACACAATCTTAATACACGCTACAATATATGTGTTCGGAATTGGGACAGTCGAAAATTACGGAATGTGTGAGATAATCGCGTTTCCGTGCGTCCAAATTATGGACGCACATTAAACGTGCTGCAAGGGAAGAACAAATTTTTGGGAATATTTTTTTTCGATATCCATGCTGTTTTTTGTCGATTTTTTTGCTTGTTCTCGGAACATCCGAAGTCATACATTTTTTCTTCAACTTTGTTTACAATTTGTTTCGTTAATGAGTATCAATTGAATTATTCCTATTTGATTTTTTTTGTGTCTTCAGATACTATCCTCATCTTACACGTTTAAACTTTCAGTAAACGGACTTGGAATTGCAAACTCCGAAAACTACGATAACTAGTTTTTTTGCGGGTTCAAAATTTTCCCAAACATTTTTTAGGAATTGAGGTTGCACTACTGTCCGTAAAAAAGATAATGAAATATTTTAACACTCTTTTAATTCTTCACTATTTATGTTCAATTATCGTCCATAATTTTTACCGTTCTCTTGAAACCTATATTTTCTTCCTCCTGATTGGTTCACAAACAATAGACATATTCTCTTTTTCCTCTTGCACATGACCTATTAAAATATCTCATTTCAATTCTTCCAGTTCTTTCATTATATGCGATTAACTTCCACTTTTAAATTATCTGTAACATTGTGTTACAGAGATTCAATTAATACAGATGTCATCGACTTTCTTATAGGACTGTAGATAATGCATTAATGAAGTAAACACATACACACAAATACCCACAATATCTGCACCTCGACGTAATGCTCTCGCGCGGTATTGGACGGAGTTGAGAACTACGAGATGTGGAGGATTTTACGTGCATTCAAGTAATTTTCGGTCTGCATGGGATAAAATGCTTTCCAATAAGGAGAGATATTTTATAACATAGCTTATTTCCTTTAACACGATTCAATTCACACTCGGTCAGTTCTCTTAATGTTAAGTCTATTTGCTGAACTTACTACTGAATTTTCCTTGAGATTCTTTCACAAATCTCGAAATGTTTGTTTCTTCTGCCTTCAAATTCTACTGGTTTCGATTGTATTCTTTCTATTTTATTTTCAATATATTCTCTTATTTTTAAATAGTGTGTGCTTGTCTTTCAGATTTTCCACTTATCACATTTATGTAACAGATATTATTAGTACTTTTCCAATACATTCTAAATTACTTTTACAGAGATTTTCCATGTCTTCCTAGCTCTTTAAGCCAATTCATACACACAACACACGCGATTAAATTTACACGGCAATATACGGATCATTGCAATCGCTAGAACACTATTGAACAGCGATTTGCCTACGTTCCAATTGATTTGCTTGGGGATTTATTTTCTTGCAGAATGCTAATCATCTTGATTAAAGCAAATCTAAAACCATTTTAAATGATTTTTAGTTTTTATTTCATTGCATTTCTTATCAGTTATTTTAATCTTCAATAGAAATTAAATGCATTTAAATATCCGTAGATTGCAGTTTCCTTTTCCTTATCCGCTGGAAAACTATATTTTACTGAAGAAATTCTCCATTACCACAGGTTCTGGGAAAATATTTTCATTGAAGGATAAGAAAATAATGTGATGAAAGAACATTGTAACATAATCGTGAAGCACATTATTAATTTTAATGAACCTTGTTAAAAGTGAAGTGCTCGTTTAGATAAAATGTAATTTTTAAAATAAGATTCATATATATCATTATCGCAATGCCGAAAGTCTGGCTAGTGTTAAACTTTCTTATCAGTATACTTTTTGCCTCTATTTGTTATAAACATTGCATATCTCTTAGATAGCCAGCTTATCATCTTAGGGTCTAACTACTTGCATGTTGTTAGAAATTAAATTTGTAATGTTTCAATTGTCATGTTGCTGTGCAACATGTTTGATGATTCATTACACATAAACCCATCTACTTATTCGGACATATTTATTTGTCCTTTATCGCACTTTAAAAGAGGTTTCCTCATTACTTTGTTCAATTTACTACTACAAAGTTGTTCTAGGCTTCATTACATAGTAAAAATTAAATCCACATTCATCATGGGCATTTTTTACATTTAGTTCATTAGAATAAAAATTCAATATAATCACTCCACCTGAACTCTGTGACCAAAGCTTTTGTTTTTCATTTCTAGAGTAGTCTAACGGATCTGGCATTCTCGTTCATTCGGCTTATATTTCGTAGTGGAAAAACGAATCTTTAGCATATTTTCAGGCATCTCTTTAGAGTGTTGTCGTCATATTTCCTCACGATCATTTTTATTCATTGTAAGAAAATAATCTTCGTCAAAATAATTCAAAAATTTCGAACTTCATATTGAGACGTAAGAGCTTACGTGCAGTCCCATGATTAATCATTTTTTGCACAGCACTTTGATTTAAAATCTAATGTTAGCTTGATGTATGAGAAGTAATTCACTATAAGATTTAAAAATAATATTCTGAAGATTGTCACACACTTTTATTAAAAACTAAACTTCAATATACCTTATCTGTTTTGATTGGATCAAATGATGACTTCGAGACTTTTGCTCATATGGGCTAAAGAAAAATATATATATATTAACATAACATTAAATATTAGGAAGTACCCTTAAATTGCTAGTGTTTGTAATGATATTACAATTATCGTTAATATGCAATAAACAATTTGTCTTTTTAAGTAAAATTGTGATAAAATTCTTCCTTGATATCTGAATAGAAATCGATAAAGACAATCAATAATTACAAACAACACAGCTCCGCAGCTTTCGACGTTCAGCTGTTTAGCTAATATATTAGACAATAACGAGCAACTATTTAGTTGACCCATTTATTTTACATTACATTTATTCGTATGTTTCTTTGACATTATATTCCTGAAACCTACAAATATTGAAGTGGCCTTAATAATTAACTAACCTCAATTATTGAGGTGATCGAAAAGATTCAGAAACCTTTACACCACAATAGTACTATGATGGAAAACAGAAAATATGAGGGAGAAAAGAAATAATGCAAAATAATTAGTGCTTGCATGTTGATATAATCTGTAACCCTAATAATTAATCCAACGACTGGTGAAATACTTCATTAAATTGCATAATCAGTTTGAATGGTTAAAATGATAATCGACAAATACATTGCACTGACGAGCCTACTGTAAGTGTGTGTGTGTGTATTATCGTGAATTGACGCGCTTTTTCCTAGGCAACTTTACAGGAAAAGTAATAATATTTGTGTTCTTTATAGAACTGTTAGTTTCACAACCATTCTTCTAGATTCTCATTTCTCCTTTTCCTTATGGTTTGTCTATTACTGTATTCAGGGAACACAAAAAATACTCTAGTTACCTTCTCAGCATCTTTGGGTTCCAGAAGAAGATTCTGAAAGAGCAAAGATTCCCCAAATAAACTTTTATTCGATGTACATGTAACTTTTATCCATCAATCTCTTTCTTCCAGAATTTAATTTTTCTTATCTACTACATAGAAGGAATATGCGCGTATATGACGTTTGAAAAACCAAACACTATTCCTCTTACACAATTGTCTATAACATTGGGCACAATATTTTTTAACAATATCTGTAACGTGAATAAACACACAAACAGTTCGGGTTGTGTATTGCTGCCTAGGAGCAGTAAAACAGAAAGTCTAAACTGACTGAATAGGTAAAAAGCCCTTTCTATTGGATGTCACATAAAAAGGGCACAATTTTCCATGTTACCAGAGCTCTAAGCACAAGAACAAACCCAGAAACAAATTGTAGCAAGTGGATCACCTATTTTAACAACAGAATCTTATGCGTGTGTTTCCAAATCGCCAAAAAAATATTTATTTCTCGGGTTGGGATTTGAACTTTAGCGCGTTAGTTTCTGGGTTGAACACTCACGTCGGTTGCACTATATCGGTGGTATCGCAAAGTTTGAGTAAATTTGAGAAAAATATTTTTTTCTTTTCTTTTAAAAAAATATTTAAGGTAGCATCAACTTCTAGGTAATTAGCAACCACTATTGGATTGTAACATTATGGGTCAATGAGGATATAACGATTTGATGATGACGATAGGAGTGAAAGGACGAACACATAAGACCACGACCGAGGCGGGACTCGACCCCGCGACCCTTCGGTCCGAGAACGCTACGGCACAACTGCTCTAACGATCCCGGCCATCGAGCCGGCTGGAAAAATCTTGTTTATGTATTTTTTTTTAATTATCACGATTCACTCAAAATTATGCAAAAACTATTTCTATCAAAGTCTTTATGAATTGATTTCAAGACTTATTATCATTGAATACATTGCATTTCGCTTCAGTAATTAATATGAAGGACAGATTCGAAAACATTGAACAGTTGCAATGTTCTTAAATTCATATTTTAATGAAAATCAAATCAATGTCATGCAATTAAGGGTACTTAGCACTACTTAGACAAGAAATTTATAGGAAAAGTAAGAGTCATTTTGGAGAAATTTGTGAAAATTACCTAGGGGTTAATGTCAGTTACCCCCAAAATTAAAATATCTGTTTAAAATTCGTAAGGCCTCGAGTTTGGCCGGATCAATATCTACGAGTATTTTTGGGAAAATTCTTGTAAAAGTATTAGGGCTTGTGTTGTTCACATATAGGTTGTAGGACAAACAGATTATTTTGAGAAAAATTGTCAAATGATGAACAAAAATTATTGGGGTGAAATGAACAAGGAACGGGAAACCTCTGATGATTTCTACGGATGTCGGTAAATATTGTTTTCTGCACAGTCTTAATGAAATCAAGAGTCAATATTTGAACTCTCAATATTCTCAGTTCTCAAATATAAAACTATAACCTCGTGAAACTCGACCCGGCGGGTGGGGCTAGTCTGCCTGGACCTAGGGGAATCGACTCTATCTCTCTGGGTTTTCTGAACATGGACAGTTTTCATGAATTCACGCGTCTGAGCTACAGTCAACTGACGACAAGCGATAGACACCCTATGGGTGTAAAATCGCAATTGGTGCCAAAGAATATCGAATGATATCGATCATCAGGTAGGGAATGATGCTCAGCAACAAGCTGTTGGTTGGGATGGGAGAGCAGGAGCGTATCAAAATTTTATCGCTTATGCAATGAACGTTTCATTTTCAAAACGTTCACTTGTGGTTTGCTATCTGTAAGTCAAAGGTACCCCCAAATCTTTCAGGAAGAGCAATGTAGAATGCGATACACAGAAGAACATAGACGTCGACGGCGCGTGGCTCTCTCCAAATTCAATTACGGAGCCGTGACCTCCACCAACGCAACGTCAGGCGCAAACCAGCTGTAATATTTCAACATTTTTACTTTCCCGTATACGCATATACAGGGTGAGTCACGTAACTTTAGCACCTCCTGTAACTTTTGAACGGTTGAAGATATTGCAATGCTGTTTTCACGGAAGTGAATGAGGGAATGGGGCTAATTGATATGTGTATTGATTTCTCTTTTATCACTGTTATTTTACGAGATATTTGAGGCAACTTTGTTTTTTCAAATGGAAATATACATATTTTTTCAGTCTATCATGACAAGCGTAAAAAGACAAATCCAAAGATATAAATATTATCATATGTTAGATAAGCATTTTTTTGAGTAATTGTGATTTTTTTGCGACTAGTGTTTAACGGATATTTTCATTGTAACTGTCAGCCCCACAAGGTCACGCAGCGCTCCCCCAGCAAACGCGGGGTCTGGGAAAGTAAGGGATTTAAGTACTTGAGGATACGAAAAATATTCACAAAACTGTTGCATTTTTTCCTGAACTCTCCTTTTCATCTTAATCCATTTTTAGTAATTTGGGTTTCTTAGGGATTGAAAATACGGATTTGTCTTAAGTATTTATTGAAATAAGATTATTTCTATCCCTAAGTTATTATTATATTCGTATTAACATTGAAATTGTTTGCTCAAAATATACAATATATTTTTGTACAGTTTTAATTATTTATTCTTATTGTGCTTTGTTTCAAGATCCCATTACTACGTATCTTATGAAATCCCATTAAATGGAGTTGAAGTTATAAACAATTTTATTACAATACAAACTTATGACAAATCCTTATTTTCCATCCTTTAATTCCTTCAATCAAAGAAAGACGAAAATCTGAAAATGCGGAAGGATGGAAAGCACAGTTCAGGAAAAAACTGCAATGGTTTTGTGAATATTTGGAATACTATGTTTCGTATTTTCAAATAAGATCCCTCCCCTTCCCTTCCCTTCGCCGGGCGCACGTGTGCTGGTGGAGCGCTGCCGTGACCTTGTGTGGTGGACTATTCAAAACGTCCGTTAAACCCCGGTCGCAAAAATCCAAATTAATCAAAAAAATGCTTATCTAACATATGACAATATGTACATCATTGGATTCGTCTTTTTACGCTCGTCATGGTGGACTGAAAAAATATGTATAGTTCCATTTGAAAAAACAAAGTTACCTAAAAATCTCGTAAAATAGAAGTGATAAAATAGAAATAATTGCACATATCAATTAGCCCCTTTCCCTCATGCCACTTCCGTGAAAACTGCATTTGAAATAACTTCAACCGTTCAAAAGTTACAGGAGGTGCTAAGTTACGTGACTCACCCTGTATATACGGAGTATAGGGAAAGTTATGTAATGCTGTGGAAAATTGATTTCGAGATTTCAACGGAAAATACACGTTTTGGGGTCCCCTGATACCGAAAAAGTTCTTTTCAAAACATCCGTTCGCCGTCTGTCAGTCAGTCTGTGAACAACCGTAGTGCCGAAACCATAAGTACGATTTCTTCCCAAATTAATATTTCGCAGCCGATCTGGTTCTTCTCGAGACGCCGCGATTTTGAAAATAATTTTGGTTGATAAAATCAAAATTTGGGGGTGCATGAAGCATTTGGGGACATTTTCAATTTTTTTTCAAAAACGGCTCAAAATTTTTTCTTTAAATTTCTTATCAGGATAGAATAAAATACTCTTATAAAGGTGGCATAGGTCCAATTTTCACGGTTAACTCTAAATTTTCGAAAATTACAAAAGTTTGAAATTTTTTTCGGCGTCTTCCTCCAACCTCAAAATTGAAGATGGGGATTTTTCCTTCAAATAAAATTTGTTGTCCAAAGCGAGTTCTTTCATTAAGGTCATGCATTTTTTTTAAATTACAGCAGTTTTACGCAATATTGCACGCAATATTGCAATTTTGAAAATTTACAAAAACAGATTTTCTCAAAAACTGCTACAAATGTTTTCTTTTAACTTTTAGTAGGGATAGTACTAAATGTGCTCTATGAGAACACATAATTTTCATATTGCTCTATACTTTTGTTTTTTCAAAAAATACAAAAATGTAATTTTTTACTTGTCTCTCATGTCTTTAATATTTACATTGGCGACGATGTGTCTAAAATTATTATATTAATGAGTATATGTGCTTTAAATAATGTCAAGTAAAGTGCCTCGAGAACTCAACCGTTTTCTGTGAAAACTAGCTGAAAATTCCGCATTTTCAGAAACGCTGAAACGCCATTTTATCCTTAATGGCTTTAAACTTTTTGTTCAAACTTTTCGAACGGATCGCGCTAATTGCACTCTTTAATATGACGTAAAGTTAATTTTGGGGTATTTTCGATTTAAAAAAATGACACATATATAATTGTTTTGACATTCTCTCATACATTTAATATGCACATTACCAGCAACTTGTTAACACTGTTGTATTTGTGACTGTAAGGGCTTCAAATGACTTCAAATATATAGTTTTTCAAAAATTCAACAATTGTCTGTGAAAAAGAGCTTCAAATTTTGCATTTTTAGTAGCGTTGAAATACCATTTTCTTAAAAACGGCTCCCAATTTTTCGAAGAAAATTGCTATTAAGAACAAGGTTTCAGTGTTCTTTAATATTCTTAAAATAATATTTCCGTTCTACTATTAGGAAACCGAAAAATTAATAAAATGTAAAAAAAACTGTGTACTTTGAGCGGCGATAGAGGGCAGCCGACAAAAGAATGTGACAAGTCCGAATAGCTAGCCGAGACCAAAGGAAATAGAAAACTGATACGGGAAAGTCTGTTCCATTCTGTAGCACCTCTAGTTGTCTCTGCAGTAACGTTGACCGAAAGGTCCTAGGTTTTGCACTCCGATGGTGGCGAATTTTCAATACTAGCTAAGTAAGTGAGTCGATTTCAACCACGATTGGTGGAGATTTCTAGTTGTCTACATCTGTGTTCGGTAGTTTTACGTAATATCTCTTATCAATACTGGAGGAATACTCTAACAAAGGGATTGAAGGCCATTCGCGATGTTTCAATCCTCATCCTTCTCCCCTTACACACACACCACACACACATTCATGATCAAAAACACTTACATGCACTATACTACCACATGTCGAGGGACCAGTAGAAAGCAGGGAGCTTGTGCCGGTCTGGAGCTGTGCTCCGCTAGGGGAGATACCTGGAGAGAGAACCCCCCAGCCAGCACACGTACAGGTCGGCGCCAGATTTCACAATCTACTAGGGAAGGAACACTACCACCTCTCGAGATATATCGTGCGCTATGCTTACGAGACTACCGACCAAACAATAAGTAGGGGACGCACCCATAATCAATAAATAGCATCTCACCCAATCCCCAGGTCTAGCGGTGCGGACGCGCGTGGACAGGCGGGCGGGCGGGCGGGCGAGCGTAGCGCGCATGTGCGCCGGCGCGCTCCCGATTTCAATAACGCAAATAGAGTGGCAGCTTAGCACGGGCTTCGAGGGCCCTGCGCCGGATCCCCGGATAATGAAATCCTTGCAATGCCGTCGCGCGAGAGCCCGCCGCCTCGCCAAGCCACGCCACGCCACGCCACGCCTCGCCACGCCTCGCCACGCCACACTACGCCGTGCCGCGCCGACACATGCCGCTCGCACAGAGAATTACATTTACCAACCATCAATCATCACATCGCTCATCTCTCCAACAATTTCTATTCAAACATATCTTCAATAAATCAATAGCCCACTACAACCTAGCCACACTCAACGAATTTCCGACCCGAATCCGCAATAGACATCCTGTACACACCTTCCTCAATATATTCTCTGATGTAAGCTAAGCGTAGGTCCTCAATGAGTATCCTTAGCCAATTTTGTAGTTAGATTAGAAATAGTTTTTAGGTTAGGTTAAGTTAAGCCAGACGAATTACATGTGAAAAAGTAATATTACTGAACCATGTATCACTCATTCAAGTAATAAAATAAATATTAAAAAAAAAACATGCCGCTCGCCTAGGCGCGGCGTGATGACGTGCGGGTCCGAAGTGAGACGAGTTCCAATGAGCGCCATTTGCGGGAAATAATGAATTGTTAAAAGAGTTAATCGTGTTATTGAAGTATAATAATCATAAGCCTGCCAGCAGCAAAAATGCTAGTGAACAAAACGACACGAAATGGTTTTTCAAAAAGTCGCGAGCACACTGGTCAAAAACAACAAATTAAGTATTCGTGTACATTACAAAAAATAAATAATTTAACCAAAATCGTCTTCACTAAAACTACAACAACATAGTATAGTATTGTTACAGTATAACAGTTCATTGCATACCAAAAATCCAAAAAGAAACAAACAGCTGCAGTTCCCATAAAGCAACACGTGCCGGCCCCGTGGCCGAGATGCTAAAGCGGTAGTGACGTGGCGATCTCGGATCTCAGGGTTGCGGGTCACACCTCGGGGAAAGGTGTATTTTTGCATATCTATGTGTGTGTGTGCCGCCCTTTCACCCCTCACTATTATCATCATCATTTATCTTCCATATCTCCAGGGCTAACAACCCTGGGGAATAGAAATAGAATCCAGCGTAATGCTGATCCCCCCTGATGAATTGCATGCCTGCGTAGTCCGAAGTGTCGCAGAAACAAAGGAACACGTGAATACCAAATAGTTTTGCGCGCTCTTCTTCGGAGCTTTGCTACCCCACGATGTCAGTTGTGTCGTATGCAGTGATGGACTGAATATGAACATTTAGCTTGTAAACTTAGGAGGAGAAAAGCCAAAATAAGTAATCAAATATTAGGATTTTTAGTGACAATCGAATCTGTTCCATTGCATTTGGATTTTCCTGAGTTTCAGTGTCGTTGTGAGCAGTCTGGTGAGTGTACGCTTAGTTGTTTTGGGCAAGATGCCTTGTAAATGTCTGAACATACGTATATTTTGTTATTTTTGGGGACATTTAACGTGTATAGCATATAAACGCCCCAAAGAATCTTTGATATAGAAAGCTAATCATATCTACTGAGATGCAACAGATACTAGAGATGCAAACTCGTTAATCAGAACTAGGCTTGGGCGCCACGTATCGTGCGTGCAACATGCCATCGCAGGTGGATACGTGGTAAAAAACGTGCCGTGTCATTTGACATTCCAAAGAAACCGTAAAATCATAACGATTGATATTTTTGCCTGACACCTCCTCTAAGTATTTTTGAAAAAATAAAAAGCAAGAAATACGTTATTACAATATCCCATCTACAAAACGACACGTCGAAACACGTAAAAATTCCTTGTGATGAATGCACGGTAAAAGTTATCATTGGGAATCTGAAGTTATAATTTGGAAAAGACCTCCGAAGAAACATTTTAAATCTTAACTTTTCTCGAGAATCATCTGAAATGCCATAAAATATCAGAATCAGGATTTAATGATTCAGTAACTTATTTCGATCTACCATTTATAAAGCTTGAACTGTTGGCTTCTAAACTTAAACTGTGAAATTCTTCGAACACAAGCTAGAAAATTGCCCATTTTCGCCGTCTTCAAAAACGACTTAAAACATTTTTTTAAATTATAAAAGTTCTATATTTGTAGGTGCTTGCAGGAATATTGAGAGAGTACTCGTATTGGTTACTTTCATCCCAAAACACAATGTACGTTACTAATGGTTATAAACTGATTTACATTAGATTCGTCTCATAGCAGTTCTCCCACACAATGATAATTCCTTCCCTTCCTTTCGTTCATACAGCTGAAATAATGATGCAAGATTATGAATCAATTACTGCCGCGTATATTCTACAACAATCCCAAGTGACAAATAAATGTACATTTTAGTGTGAATAGGCTGTTGATTGGAATGAAATTAGGACAAACGAAATATTATTTCCTACGAAAATGGGATACCACGAGCAACTGTCATTACTGCGTAATCAAAGTATCTGACCATCTAGAAAGGTCCAGGATATAGAAAAGAAGGATGTGTTTGCCTGTTGTTATAATCTACTAATATACTGTGCCCTTGCACAGATATATCCTCTTGAAAATGATGTATTAGAATGTGTTCTTATTGGAAAAGAAAAGAAGGCAGTGTTCTTAGCGGATGATTGTCCCCACGTGTTGCGCCGACCATACTCGTACGCGTCTAATTGCAATGCTGTGTTCACATGACGAGTTAAGACGCCTCATCTCCATAATATCACTGCTGATTTTCTCAACAGCGTTTTGAAAAGACACTGCTCCTGCGCAAAATGTGAAGATATGTGAATATCTTAAGCTGTAATGGAAATCAGTGAGAAGTCTTCGGCTATTTTTATCATAAATTTCAAAATGTGTTTCGTTTCATCGAAAATTTAAAATTCTGGGAAATTTATATCTATTGAATGTTACTCCTAGTTAAGTCTTTGTAAATAGCTACCGTGAATACAATATGTATTCACATATTATATTAACAATATAATAACATAACAACATATAATAACAATATAATAACAATAATATTTTAATTTGCAGAATTGTTTTTTCCCGCCGAAATATTTTATAGAAAGTGAAACAACCGTCAACTAGCGCCGCATTTAAGCCAAGAAAATTTTCCAATCGACCGAAAAAATATTTCATTTTTTCTTATTTCTTTTGGTGTATGAATTCCAAACAACGCACGAAAAATATTCCTATTGTGAGAAGAGACCTTAAATAATATCCTCAAACAGTATTTTGGTTTGTTATAGGGTCGATTTAATTTTCAAATTTGTGACGGTTATGTTACAAATGTGATGAACCACAGCACTATTTAATTTAATACGTTAGTAAAAGATGTGGTATGCAGACCTCTTTTAATAAAGAATATAAATCTATCACATCTCGATCTTTTTTGTCCTTGGAAGGGTGGATCAATAAACAAAACTGTCTAAAACACTTCGTGTTCTGAGAGCATAGGATTCCGCGACCGGAGTCGGGAGATACTTGGTTGTCCGGAGAGACCCGTACTAGGCGCAGGTGCCAACATTTTGGCCGCCGTCCTGCGACCTTCGTCAGGGCGAAATTCGAGGAAGGTCGGAGAATGACGACCAAAAACTTGGCAACTGTGCCTAGTACGCGGCGTCTCCTGGACAATCAAGTGTCTACTCCATGTTCAGATCCTGAATACCTGAATAAGTTCTAGCCCACTCACACTTAAGTTTATCTAAGTAATGGTTGTAATAACATTATTAATGCAACCCTATGTGGAGTAGAGAAAAATGCCTAGTTACGGAGAAATTCTTAAAAGGAGTTTGTGTTTCAGTATCTGGGTAGATTAATGTTCGAGTGTCGCCACATTGCCATAATTGGCTATGTATCGGTCGACATACTCCAACCTTCCTTAGGGCGAAATGCTTCTGTTACCACCAGTCACGGAAGCCTTCGCTTTCATTATCAGGATACTTTTCTTTTACTTCTTCTCTTTATGTTATATAGAGGAAGGTACACAAGTACCCTATTTTATTTTCGAATATTTTTAAATCCAATTTTTAGCCCAATTAAATGAAAATATTTGCAATTCATTCCTTATTTAGTTATTCTGCTTAAAATTATTGACCGAGTATTCTAGAAATAAAATATTTTTTTAGTAAACTTTACATTTTGTGTACTTTTGAAAAAGGTTTCCTAATGTGAGTCCCCAAAAGTCACATATATATATATATATATATATATATATATATATATATATATATATATATATATATAAGCATCTTTTTACGCAAATTCTACAAGATCGTAGAAAGAACAAATTCTCATACTGCCTCGGTTCTTCTACAACCCTCTGAAAATTGTACACTGTAAAACACACACTCTGGATCTTCTTCACTTGAAGGGAAAATATCCCTGAAAGTACTTCCAATTTGGAATATCCAATGCTGACATGACCGATTACTCGCCGGAGGTGGAATCTTCTTTTGCTTTTCGCTTTTTGCTTTTAACTTTAGAATTTTAAAACTCTCACTTTTCGCCTTCTCTGGAATTAAATTCTGAAAATGTCTCTTGATTTCTTTCCTCTTCCCGCCTTCTCGAACTGATAGACTACAGAGCAGCCTCTTTTTTTATTCGACTTCTAAGTTACAAGGAGTGCCAAATACCTTTAATTTTACAAGACATTACGTTTTCATTTTATAAGACTAAATGTTGGGGACCCGCGTTAGGAATATTTGGGGCCTGGGGCCACAAGCGTGTTTATATTCTAAATGCCAATAACACGTTTACAAGGCAAGTAAAATAGCTTACGTTACCCTACATCAATAGCGGGTAATGTCCACTTCAAAATAATAAAATGGTTAGAAGACTTATCAATGCAGTAGAAGAAATCAGGTAACTGAGAACAAGCACTTGAAAAAGCTTTGCTTTACACTGTTCGTACTAATAGCCTAATGTCGGGCAACAAGTGAAGATTAAGACCCTACCGTTTGACTGAGTTGCGGTCTTCCTAAGAACTATTTTATCGTATTACTTTTCCAGTTTGCAACAGCACTCTACAGAGCTGTAAATCAAGGAGCTTGCATTAGGAACCGGGCCCGGGTTTGGGAACTTTCTTTTACTGTTGCCTTATATTTAAGTTTCTTTGTATATATTCTTGTATTAGCATTTTTCATGATTTATTTATTGGATCCACGCAGGCCTTACTACTAACAGAAACAAAACAGGTTATATCAAATTTTTACGTTTCTAAAAAGTTGTCTGCAAATCAATACATAATTCTAATTAGCATGTTACTTAACACATAATCAATAAAGTGTGTTTATCAATGCCTAGCTTAAATATTATTTAACATGATTTTGTACGAGCTTTGTTCCTTATTCATTTATATTTTTACTTTAATAAAATATTATTGTGTAACAAAATACTTTTCTACAAACAATTGATTTCACGTGTTTCCAAAATTTTATTATTTAAATCAGTCCTAGAAAAAATTAAATCATTGCAACGTGGGAAGATTTCTCTTAGAAGGGAGGGAACTTCTAGAGGGAGAAGCGTATTAATTGAAGACAAACTGCCGCTCAGTTCTAGTCATAAACAAGCTGGAACGAATAGGCTGTTAACTAACCGTCACTATCAGTTTTCCGATAAAAGCCTCTAGAATAAAAAACGACGTCCGAAGGTTAAGTGACGCAACTTTAAGTTCCCATTAGCACGACGATAAGATTCTCTCGAAGTAAGTGCATACATAATAAGGGTGTCTAGTCAAATGATACCATTTTCAGTTTGTTAACAAGCATGCAGTGCTACCAGAAGTACTATGGTGCTTGGACGTAAATTCATATGCGAGTAGGAATATTCACTAAAGGAAAATGTTTTCAATAACGATTAAACGATAGAAAAAGCCCCACGAGATTATTTCTTTTACCTTGTGACTATTTCCGAAATACTCCTCGTTAGTACAGGTTTTAAGAACTCATTTTGACAAAAGCGGAATAGCTGCACTTTCCTACGTTATCTTCCAGTGTAATAGTTCCTTTTTACCTGCACACCGAAAGAAGATAACTTCATAATCACAAACGACGAAACGACGTTTTTTTGAGAGTCGAAACACGCATCGGCAACTCGACCCCACGGAACACAAACGGTTCTTCAACCACAACGAGCGCAAATTCCTGCACACGGCCATTTCCATATTCTCAAGGACCGCTGCTCAATGCCCACGAATTACCCGTAGAAATTTCCAACTCCACGACCGCACCATCTCACCAACAAGCTTTTCGTGGAAAACCTCCAATCCACCTGCTGCAAATCCGCTCCAGATAACTATACTCCTCCCCAACAACTATCACGCAAACGACTCCACCATACACTACTGAGAGCCAAACCTGTCTATTCTGTGCCCGTAAATGAGATCTCGCTGGGTAAACTCCAAGCGGCAAAAGAGCGTTGGGACTCACGAGTAGCACCTCGCGTCCTTCGGGGGCCGTGTTAAGTGTAGCTTTCAGGCGGGACTAATAGTTTAATTAGTGGATCAGCGCTGGCAGATTAGCCGACGAGCATGAGAAAAGGCCCAGGGCGACCCGCGTGCGCGCCGACCGTGGGGAAGAATGCCGCGACATTTGGAAGGAATCTCGGCCGGCGGCGGTGGCGGCGCTCTCGCCCACTCGCCCGCCGCCCCCGCCGCCCCCGCCCCCGCCGCGCCGAGCTAAGCCGCACTCGCTGCTCCCAATTACTCGCGCGACGGGAGTCACGCTGTGATTAGCGACCTAATGAAGAGGTGGCGCCCCCCGCACAGTGCTCCGATACCAGCATGCCCGCTCGCTAACCCTTACCCGTGACGTCCTTCTCCGCATCGCCTCTTCTTTCGATGTCGCCTCTCACCCCATCTTCCTCTCTTTCCCTCGTCTTCTCTCTCACCCTCTTTCTCCCTCCCCTTCCCCTCTCCGTCACCCTCCTCCATTCTCTCCTCCTCTCCCCATCCCCCTCTCCCTCGCTCTCTCTTTCCCTCGTCATCTCTTCCCCTCTCTCTCCCTTCCCATTTATCTCCCTTAACCTCTCTCTCCTTTCCCTTCCCCTCTCCGACCCCCCTCCTCCACTCACTCCATCTCTCTCTCTCGGCCTCTCTTCCCCTGTCCTCCCCCCGTTCCTCATGTATTCTACACACTCTACGTTTACTCTATTTTTGACACTTTCTAAATCTCCTTGCCGCTTCCGGCACAGTTGTTTTTGTCGTTTTCACAGTTTTTGGCGTTCCCCTAATTTCGTTCTCGACTATTTTTCGCCGTGCCCCTATTCTCCTCGCTAACATCCTCCTCCATTATTCCGCACTAACCCTCATCCTCCATTACTCATCACTAACCCTCGTCCTCCATTCCTCGCTAATCCCCATCCTCCATTATTCCTCGGTAACACTCGTCCTCTATTGCTCCCCGCCAATCCTCATTCTCCATTACTCCTCGCTAACCCTCATCCTCCATTACTCCCCCCACTTGTCCTCCATTATTCTTCGCTTCTTCATTCATGGCGTCGCTTTCTAGCCTTCACCAAAATGATGCTCCTTCCGACCTCACACTTTTCTATACTACTGCCGTTTTCCACACAAGGATCCCTCAAAGATCTAACCCATATGCTTTTGTCTCATTCATTTAAGCTGACTCCAGCAACAACACATTATTTATTTTGAAGCCAGTACCCAACCGTATGGCCAGGCCAGGAACGTATGAATGATGTTATAGGTGATTATGAATATATGATGTCAATGACGATTAGATAAATGATATAATGAAAGGGAAGAGAAATGTAAGAACCCTCGAGAAAACTGCAGCAAACACTCTTCAACTATCACAAATTTCAAATAGATCGACAGGGATCTGAACCCAGGTTATTCCGATGGATGGCGAGAGGTTAGGTATGTCCTAGTTTTCGTTGCCATATATGCCATTTCTCCTTGCCATATCCCACGCCAAGTCCACCTCCCGTGTCGTCAATCGTCATTCCTTTCTGTCCTCATTTTCGTAGTCCCCATCTTTCCCACTGGTTTCGTCAACATCCTCTACTCACATGTTCAAGTAACCGCACAGCTCCGGCATTTCTATTTAAGGTTATTCGAAGTTCCTTACCGTCTCCCCACCTTCAAAGCATTTGTCTTGACTGGCTCCGAACCCAATTGCACTGTCTTTGCCACCCCAAGAGCCTTGGTTTCCGAGGGGAGATCTCGAGGGAGCAGTCACGTAAGTCGGGGTGGGGCAGACGAACGATCGGACGGGAACCGGCAACAGGGTTGGTAGTAGGACCGACGGTTTTTCAGTTGAGGGAAGTCAGGAAAGTTACGTATGCTACTCCTTTGGATATAATTACCAAATAAAACACGTTATTTAACACTTTATACCCTACAATTCGCTGACGATCAGGTACTGATGGCGCAAGACCAGGAAGATATTGAATACATGACTAGGAAGATAAAACAAGATTATGAGAAATGGGGACTAAGCCTCAATCTAGAGAAAACAGTGTACTGGACACTAGACAGTACACATGATGTATTGACTATGGAAACTGGAGAAATAATAAGAACAGCAGAGGACATAAAGTACTTGGGAACAACAATAGGGAAACAAGGTTTTTATGAAAAGGAATGTGAAACTCGAATAATTAAAGGAAGGAAAATTTTAGGAGCCCTGAATCCAGTGATCTGGGATCCAAATATAAGCAGAAAAACGAAATTTAGAATATATAAAAGTATGATTGAAAGTGTTGCATTATACGGAGCAGAAATATGGCAACTTCCAGAACAACAGAAAAGAAAATTGAGAGCCCTGGAAATGGATTTCCTCAGACGAGCTGCAGCAATATCTAGAATGGAAAAAATTAGAAATGAAAGGGTTAAGGAAATAATGAATTTGCATCATGATATTATAGAGGAAATTGAAAAGAAACAACTCACTTGGTTTGGACATATACAGCGAATGGAGGAGAAAAGACTCCCCAAAAGATCTTTAGAATGGCAACCAAGTGAAAGGAGAAAACGAGGAAGACCAAGACCAGGGGGGAACGACCAGATCAGAAAGGCAATCGAGAAGTGGAAATTACCTCCTGATGCCTGGAAGAACAGAGAAGACTGGAGAAGAAGATTAGGCGCCGGAAGACCGAAGTAGCGGTTAAGAAAACGGCAAGAAGAAGAAGAAACATGTTATTTGCGTTGAAATTTCAGAAAAATTTTACATGTTAAGAGATGAAGATATGTGAGAGAATTGGCATTGATCGAGATTTGAAATCACGCGTGCTTTTAAAAGGTGCGAACACAGAAATCGCTCTGAGGAAGAACACGCAGCGTTTCTTCCTCTCGTGCACGATACTCCTTATCCCCAAGCGCTCCTGCGGCCAAAGATGAAACTTCGTTTTTGATGATTCCATTCGGCCTGGGAGAATATGCTTCTCCCTGAAACTGCCATCTAGAGACGACTCTTTAACTTGATCAACTCACTGTACATCACTACGCGCATCTTTTTATTCTCGCATTAGTCATGTGACATTCCGGATAACTTTAGAATCTGGGAAAAGACCATTCTTGTACCGTGACTGGTGGAATCTCCGATTAGGAGATAAACCTGAACCGAAACTCTCTCTCCCTCTCTGTCTCCCTCTCTCTCTCCCCCTCTATCTCCCTCTCTGTCCTCCCTCTCTCTCTCTCCCCCTCTATCTCCCTTTCCCCTCTCTCTCTCTCTCTCTCTCTCATCCCATCACCAGACACGTAATCTAAGTTTTTGTATGCTTCATTTAAAGTAGTTTATGCAATTGATTTCTTTCTTTTTCTTGAGAAGATTGCACAAGGGACCACTGGTATGCTGGGTGACTCACCTAACGAACTCAAGCGCTAGTAAGAACCAAAATGGACGTTTGCGTTGAATTCTGATTGGAACTTTCACGAAATTAGCGTGGAATTTCCAATTCTAATTACATAGTATTTTCCAATTTTTCTTGAACTATCACTTGAAAACTTATTAAAGATTGCATTTCTTGTAACTAAATAAATTATTCGAAGTACACATTATTTTCACCTTGTCTTTGTATTTTAAATTGCAAATCTAACATGAAAAATGCATTCAGTCTAATCAATAATAATTTAAATATTTTATTCATGAACATTATTCTATTACATTTATTGTTTCCCTGTTATTAAATTAGATAAGTTGAGAGTTTCTTATAAAATTCTCGTCAATACTCAATTTTATATCTGTACAACATTCATTTCGTCATTTCAATTTTATCAAACTATGTATTATTAAACCCTATCTCTCCCCTTATAATAATCCCTGGATATTGCCCTTCCTCTGGGTAGGGATTATCCAGAGAAACGAATTTGTTTACAACTACGGAGGTTCTCTGTCCAGGAATGAGGATATAAACCCACCTCGCTCGCCGACTGATTATGGCACTCGTCATCATCGTAATCAAAGATTGCGATATAGTGAATGAAACTGCTACTCTATAAAGTTCTCCAATTCATAAACTGTGTTAAATCCTGCAAATCTAATCGTCTTATACAGGACGTTTCGTTTCAAGTCGTAAAAGAACACCTCAGTATGTTCCTCAAAATATTAGAAATAAATAATTCCTTTAGGGCTATGGCCTGTGATATGTTTCCATAGAAAGTATTTTTTGTAATTCTGGAATTTCGATGCAACCTGCATTTCATTAGGACTTTGTAAGCATTTCGAAGACTCGGGAGAACAATTGCATTTGCGCATGGTCTATTCCAATTCGAACGGCCTGTTGGCGAGCCGGAGTTCTGGCGGCCAAAAGACGGACGCGAGTGCAGGGCTGTGAGCAATAACAGAGCTGTTGTAACTTGCACCTCCTATGTCATCTATTTACAAGTTTGCTTTTTCGTTTGTATAAAAAAATAGTTTTGTTTCTTCGACAACACTTAGAACTACCCTTCCAGCTTTGATTCACTGTAAGCATGACTTTCTGGACATAAAAGAAGAAGAGAAATTCGCAAGAAACTACTGTGTAAAAACTAAGTGTTTCTTTACAAAGTGGAATAAGAAGCATTTGTTCATCTAATTGAGGAGACGACAATGGTGTGTTTTTTTTACTTAAGCTGTCTGACCTGTGTATTATCTTACTTATCATGTTAACTTTTTTGTCTTTTGTAGTGAGTGAATTTTTACAAACGAGCTGTCATTATAAATATAATGTTTCGGGCTTTCACAAATGCAGGCAATTCGTATTAAATTATTATTGAAGACTTGCGTTTTTGAAAAAAAGATATTTAGAATGTTGCCTCGCGCGTTCAATCACAAATAACTCGGATAAGGTGTCTTAGGCCTGAAAACATGATTTTAAAAATCACACGATTTTGTTCCCCAGGGCGTAATTACAAAATACGATCTTTCTATATCTCCTATTGCATTTCTGTCAGTAGAGCGCTTTCATTAACCCTAACTTTGTGGAACACCTATCAACAAAGGTACCGAATCTTAAATTCTGTAAAGACATTAAATTGTGTAGTTAAAAAAATTCTGTTCAATTTGTATGCTCAGAATTAAGTTTCCTGTTTTCAACAAGCACTTAGAAATATTACAATTTATATTATGCACACCAGCGAGCCTATGTCAATGGCCCTGTACTGGCCGTACAAATGGCGAAAGCTTGTACGGGAAACGATAATAATACTGAAAAAGAAAGGAAAAAATGAGGAATTGTGCTTGATGTTTTGTTAACACAGATCTAAATGTGAACAACGAAGTATTTTAGAAGGTCAATACGTCATTATTTTCATCGTGAGAACTGAAAGATGAAATGTTTTACTAAACCGCTTATCAAAACGATTAATCGTATTGCAATATATTTCATAATATTTCTGTAATAATTAATTAGTAGTGTGTGTGCTTTGCCATTGCCCTGAACGTTATCTATATGAAGATAGCCACCTATGTATTAAGAGTCACTTTCAATGTCAGTTTCAGTAAATAACTTTAATTTCATTAAAATTCTTAATTTTGATATTTTTTCGAGTTCTTTGTGTTTTATTAGATATTTAAACAACAAAAAGTATCCAAAATGCACATTATTTTATTGGACAAAAATATTCTACAACCCGAAAATTGAGAATGAATAAACTAATAATTACTGACTATGGAAATTAGGACTATCCATCATGGAGGCATAAAATATTATTTCATACAAACAAATGTACATCGTGGAATAACATTTATTTCTCCATACCTTCTAAATCATGAAATTTTACAAACTTTTTGCCGAAACCATCTAAATGAGTTTTTAGTGAAGCTGTGTATTGTTTGCAATACATCTCTATTTATAACTGTTACAATCATGTAAGTCATCTCATGACAGATTTATAATTAGTATAATTGAAAAATACTGAGTCGGAGTGTGAAGTTATTAACAGTTACAGGAGGCGCATAATCAAAAAGCATTACCGAGAAGAAATTTCAGATTTAATATTCTAAATCTCAACAAGTTGTGAATTTGATTAAAAGATCACTTCATTCTCCACAATAACTTAACCGAACAATCAAAACTTGGTCACTTTATTAATTAGAAGCGCCAAAAATAGTTTTTGGCTTTACAAAACGATGTTTTTAATTTAATTCAATTTAAATTTTAAAATAATTTAATTTATAATCAAAATTTTGTGTCTTTTACAAGAATACTGATTAACTATTTCATTTTAATTATAAAACAGTTCGTGCCTTATCGTAACTTAAACATATCGTTACTCGTTCGCACAACACAAAACATTTCACGCTTCTCGTACTCGTGCAGTTCAGCGCCAGCATCACGGAAACTCCACCCCTCAGGCAACGCGAGAGCCTGCGTGGCCCTGGCTGTATCGGAGAGGGGCACGGTGCAGTGCGTGGTGGCGTTCGGAATATTATAATGCAATTGGCATCGACCGCGGTCTGTTCGACCCCGGCCGCCCTAGCATGCCCCCGCCCTCACCCAAGCCGCTACCCTCTCTCGTGCCATCGCCCTCCCTCCTCCCCATGACCCCACCTTCGCCCACGTGTCGCATCCCACGCCGTCACCACGCCTCGGCCTTCCGCTCTCGCCCTCGCCCCCGCCACCGCTCTCGGTCTTTCTCCCTCGCCTCTTCACCCCCCTCGCCACCGCCGTTACCACCACACACTCCCTCGCTCTCGCATCCACCCTCACATTCGTCCCCGCCCACGTCCACGCCCTCACTCTCGCCCAAGCCCACGCCAACGCCCTCGCCCTCGCCCTCGGCCCCCTCGCCCTCGCCCCCTCGCCCTCGGCCCCCTCGCCCTCGGCCCCCTCGCCCTCGGCCCCCCTCGCCCTCGGCCCCCTCGCCCTCGGCCCCCTCGCCCTCGGCCCCCCGGCCCTGGCCCCCTCGCCCTCGGCCCCCTCGCCCTCGCCCCCTCGCCCTCGGCCCCCTCGCCCTCGCCCCTCGCCCTCGGCCCCCTCGCCCTCGGCCCCTCGCCCTCGGCCCCCTGCGCCCTCGGCCCCCTCGCCCTCGGCCCCCTCGCCCTCGGCCCCCTCGCCCTCGGCCCCCTCGCCCTCGGCCCCCTCGCCCTCGGCCCCCTCGCCCTCGGTTGCCTCGCCTTTGCCTCCCCCTCCCCGTCCCCGTCCCGGTCTCGCCCTCAGCCTCGGCGTCGTCCCCGTTCTCGCTCCTACCCTCGTCTCCACTCACGTTCCCCTCTCCTCTCCCCCTCCCCTCTGTCCCTCGCCCTCCCCAACGTCCACACCCACGCCCTCACCCTCGCCCTCTCAATTCCTCTTCACCCAACATCCGCCCCGTCGTCGCTCTTTCTCTTGTTCCAGCTCTCTCCTTCGCCATCACTCCCATTCGTGCCAGGGCATGTGTCCCCGCCTTCCAACACTCCCCTCACCTATCGCTCCCACCCCCGCTACACCCCCGTCAGAAAGTTCGTCACGCCCCGACCACTACCTCCATGCCCGACTTCACCCCCACTCTTGCTGGCACCCAGCCATTGCCGCCTCTTCTCGCTCACATACCACACCATATCCGCCAGCCAGCCGCGTGTGCAGAGGCGGGAATTAAAATGATTAGGGGTAATGCACTGCGGCCGTGTATGGTAACATTTCATAATTCCTTTTACATTACCATGAGAACTTGATCCCTCTCCCAAATGTTGCCGCGTTATGGGCGCCCGAAAATGCCTTTTATTCTATTGGTGGGAAACTCGAACAAGAGTATGTGCATTCGCCCCTCAGGGTTAGAAACGTTTTTGTTATTTTCTCCAAACGCCACGGAAACAGAATCCTGAGATTATTACATATCAAGTTGAAACAGCAGTTTCTTGAAAATACAAGAGGCTTGTTAATTATAAAAATTATATGTTTGATGTGAAGAACTTGAATCTAGAGAGCCCTACACCACATTGAGTTTATTCTGAAAGATAAGAGTATAAAAGTGTTGATCCCATATTTCTTGTCGCAAAGTGAAGAAGAGAAGTGCGTAGTAAAGCGTTATTTGTAATGTAGACATGAAATACTCGCACTAGTTATTTTTGGCAAGAGTGGTGAAACATTTTATTTGGCAAGTAGGAAAGATTGCGACATGGGGGTGATAAAGCGAATGGCGTAATCCTGGGGCAAAGTAAAATCACTTTTATCACGTGCGTCATACTCTATTTTTTTTAGAAAGACTTACTGTATTTCATTTTTTTTTTCAAGAATACAAATCACTTAATGATGTATTAAGGTCAGTAGGGACTGATGCGGTTGGGACGAAAGTATTTTGTCTTCATTGTTGCATTCGCAGATTTATATGAACACTTGAACATCGTCTCACTTTTAAAGCTGTGCTAAAAATTGATCTTTTAGCATGCTGTACATAACTAAACGCTTTTACTAGAGGCGGTCCAAAAATGTAATACTCGATATGACGAGTATGTTAATAGGATCGTCTTATTTCTGTCGAAAAGATAGCGTAGGAACCTCTGCAGCTGAGCCCTTCCGAAATTTAATTCCATAAAAAACAGTTCCGTAAATTTTGTGAAATAAAATTACTATTACCAAATTACAATAAAATTACAATTATATTACACTCCCACGTAAAATTGTTTATATGGGAATGCAGATATTAGCTTTCACTGTTACTGTCTTCAGTAAATTCTTACGTCCTAAGTGCTCAAGTAATCTCACATATTATTTTGTTTCGACGTTTCAAGAAAATATGACTTATGCGATGGTACGAACCGTATACCTAGATACCTGCCTGGTACTAGAGTTCGGGGTTCTAAAACCCTTGTAAAGCAAGAATATTTCACCTTTTAATTGTGTTGTGGTAAGAAACACATACCATCCCCAAAGATCGAATTAAGCCTTTTCTCATCGTTTCACAATTGCCCAGACAAATGTTTTGCTTGCTGGTCACCATTTTCCATCAGAAACAAAATAGACACTGGAAGAAATAGAGGAAAAGAAGATAAACATTCTATGTTCGACATCACGAAATTTTCTTAAACAGAATAACAAATTAAATGAATTAGTCAGAACAAAAACTACTTTTATTTCTTTATATGCATTGTTTTTTCGAAAAGTTACAAATTAATCATATACTTTTTGTACTTTTTTCTCATGGCAATTAAGTAGTGGATAAAAGACAAAACGACACGTCCGATTTTCATTAGCCTGAAATATTGAAATTTTGTTCAAGACACATGGGCTACATTGAAATGAAGTAATTATATGTTCCCCCCTTTCAAAACAACGATTCTATTACATTTATTCTAATAATTGGGAAGCTACTTTTAATATTATTTATCAGCGCTGACAGTCATCTTTATCTTAGAATAAACAATATAAATTTAATAACACCACTAAAGTATATTAAACTGCTTCATCCTGCGTAATTAACAATTCATCTCAATTCGGCTAACGCTAAGGAAAATAGTATGTCTTGTATCTTGATATCACGTGTTCTATTACATTGAAAACTGCAGTAATAGAAACCCGTATTGTAGAACATTATAGTTATTGCGGCATCAAAAGTATATGCTCATAGATAAACATAGTAATATTTTAAATGTATAGTATGCAACGTTCGTATGTAAGTAGTATTTAACTGGCATACCTGAATGGTATAACGCCAATCAAGAATATTGACTTCTATCAAGGAGAGGGGTTCTATGTTCTAAATGATTTCAAGAACTAAACAACAAATGACAATGGACAATTCACTAGCACGTTGTTCGTACGCGCCGCTAGTTTCGTGTAAATAGTGGAACAAAATTGCGATCTTCGATATAAAAAGTAAAATTACCAGATGGGTAATCATTTACACCAAATTACACCATCATTTACATAATCATTTACACCATCATTTACACCATCATTTACACCAGAATACTTCAAATATTCTGCTGAGTGCTCACATTTTCTTGTTTTCAAAGAAATGTACTGCAATGTTAATATTTTATTTCTTACGCTTAGCATTATAAGCGTTTATTAAACGTTCTCAAACAATTTATGATCATTAAACTCTTACGTAATTTAAGTAACAGTATTGTGTAACAATTTTAATTTACATTCATTAAATTCAAACATTTTTTACCTTCCATAATATAACAATAAATGTATAATTCATCATATACTAGTTGAATGGAACGAAAACGCGACATTTCTTGTGGAGACGCTTGGAAATTTTCCAAAATCGACAAATGTAGCAATAAAAGGGGATGAGCCCAAAAGCGAAGGTGCGAACAAGGATGTGGGCAAAAATGGATGCGAAGAGTCGGAAACATTCTTTTCACTACAGTATTTATGTATTCGTTAAAACATTTCTAAAATTTGTTTCATTTGACAGTTTCTTTCTGTTTCACTTACTATAGATAATGTTCTCGAGCATCATAACTGAAAAAATAACAAAAAAAATAAACCAAAAAAATTGAGAAACAAAAATTACAAACAAAAGGAAATTTTAATTCGATGAAATAAAACAACAAAAATATTTAGTTTTACATTTATAAATCTAATGAGCAAGTCAGGCCATCGTTTAGTGACTCAAATATTTATTAATTCTGATAGTAATTAATACTTGCAGATTGCATACCACCTAAACATTACGAACTTTGTCACAATTTCCCGATTCTTCATGTATTATTCATCATTCTGCAAAGCGATTGTGTACTCTGAAACGCCGAAATGTGATTTGATGATCGAGAATGCCCCATCCTCCCTATATCCGGGCTTGTAACGGAGAAATATGAGCGACGTATGTAAAAGCAATAGCACTCTGAGTGACCGTGTGTTTCCTTGTTCGACCGATAGTTTATGAATGCGTCGGGATAAGTGTAAATGCACGTGTGATTACAGGCTGTATATAATTTCATCTCCGAAGTCCCTCATTATTCACCCTACACGTACACCTGCAATCAATCTCACTAAACATTTATCGCATGCATGTAGACATGACACTCCCTAATTGCAGGGAGCGTGGAGACTCGGGCAGACGCACGGAGCTCGTATGGTGGTTTATTTTCATGACTGACGCCATTTGCGTGGATGGACATTTCGACCGGCGTGTCCAAAAGGCCGTGCACAAATTTACACGCCTCAATCACACCCAAGCACTTCGATATAACTCGCTTGGCTATGATTCGTTAGTAAGGATATGAAGTGGCAAATATTCTGCATGCTATCTTTCGCAGGGTTTTCTTTCGGCAATTTGATTATGTCACTTTTTTTGTCATTAATCGGCTTACTCGATGAATATTTGCCCAAACCTGTGGACGAATTTACACGCCTCAATCAGACCTCCTGTATAAATTGTCTGCAATGATTAATTCGGCTCGTTACAATGTGTATGTAATTGCTATTTCTTCTAAATTGATTACAAATTTTGTTTTTAATTTACCCATGGTAAATTGAGAGTCAGATTGTTACAAAATTATTTGCATTAGTTGATAATTTAGTACAATAATTTAATGTTAATTTTAATATTGTTTTTATAATTTTAAAAATTTGAACTTTTCATACGGTAACTCGCAGCTCAAAATATAAAATTTCCGCAAAAAAATATTTAATTATTCTTCGAAATTCAGTAAAAAGTATCCCCAATTTATCTGAAAAATATGATTTGTGATTATTAAGTTTCAGAAATTTTCATCCCTCCTTCACACTTTACACTTTCTGCTTTCCTCAATATTCTCTAAACTAATTACGATTTAAATATAGTCAATTTGTGTTAATGTTCACATAGAGTTCTCCATTTGCACACGCAACCCGTGCTCATAATAGGCAATGGCTACTTTTCCAACTCTAATGAGCATTGACATTTGCTGTAACTACTAATTCGCATTCTAGTAAATGAGAGCAACCAAGCAGTTTGTGCACTCGAGATTTCAGAGTTATGTTTTAAGTGGTTTTATTATATTAATATTTTCTATTTGCATAATTAACGCTAATTTGACTTCTTGTAGGTATGCCAATTCTCTTCCCACGTCGCATTTTCGGTAATAAGTAGACGGGGTGCAGATGAGTTCTGGGAGAAATTGTATCGTGGGAATTCACGAGTTCGTCTAAATTTTCTTTCATATTTCCAATCATTTAAGCCCCTAAATAAAAATAAATCAGTTTGATCACATTTTAAATACTTTTGGCATTTCACAATAAGATACGAATACTTATAATTGTGGAAAGACAGCAATGCTTTCAAAAACAATTGCAAATATTTTTATATACGACTTGTTTAATCGAGGCGCCTGAATTATGCTCATATTTCTGCACTTATTCAGAGATTAATAAGTATTACAAAAATACAAATCCAGCACACGATGATTCATCAGAGGTAAATTGTCCTTGCCAAAACGTACGCGTTTTAAATTTTTTTATTACGGTTTCCAATTAAATGTATTGACAATAGACTTTTACAAACGCACATTAGCTTACTGTGAGGACCAAGGCGAAAAATTGTAGTATTGATGAAATTTCGTGGGTAAAACAAAAGTAAGGACAAGGTCTGATGATATTAATAGTGGGTAAAAACCCTTAGTGTTTAAATATAAAGAGTTTGAAAATTTCGAAATGTCAGAAGTTTTTATTAAATTCAGAACTATACCATAGTTACAAATTCTCTTTCTTCTATTCTAACAAAAATTTCAGACATTTTCCAGAAACTATCACAGGGGCTTCTGGGAAAGCTCCTCACAAAATGTAAATATCTTATCTCCGGAATGACACAACTAGATTTTACTACTGACGTATTTATCAGGGTTCAGGTTAAAAACTTATAATGTGACAAACTTATGCGTGACACATCCATCCATTTATATAAATCCATCCATTTATATAAATCGATTTCCGATACAAAATTCCATGTATCTCTTCTCCACCTACATCAATCTTAACCATCTTTGACCAGCACTTATATATCTCAATCCAGACATGTGTGCGAAGAAACTAATTACTGATTTCTAGATAGCATAGTTTCACTGCAGAGAAGCATTATCTAAATACTCAACCTGAGACTTTCATTGTTCATAGACCTGAGATTTTCATGTCCGTGTGCTCCAAATATCTATCCGATAGCAATTATTTATAATTTTTGCTGAACATAGTACAGTCTTCAAGGAATATCGAATAAGCCTGACTTATACATCAAAGGGTATTTGTTCAGAGTCCGCAGGTAAAGCTTCGTAGACTCGTAGGTTTTAGGTTCGATTTTTGTCGGACGGCCGATTTTCTACCCCAGCGAATTATTTGTCTCGGCGTCTTCACTGGGTGCAATAGAATTTGGGGGTGAATAGATAGGTCAGCTGTTGTGATCTTCCTTTTCCGCGGTATTTCTTCTATCTCCGGAAGAGTATGTTAAACATTGAGGCTTATAAAACAAGAAACGCTTATAAAATCGCGCAGAAATAATTTTGGTTTAAAAAGCAGAAATTTCGAAATTTTCAAAAGTTAATTTTTTTAGTCTTCCAAGAACTACAATAATGGAGATAGAGATTTGTCCTCTTAATAAAATCTTTTTCTTCAAAATTATTTCTTTAAATAATGGTCATGTAAACGTTTTTCAAAATATGAGTAGTTTTCGGAAACTTTTAGTGAGCATTACAAACAATTCGCAGAAAAATATGTGGCTTGTTTGCTCCACTGGCTTCCCTTTCTGCCTTATTTCTGACCAGGGATGGGGTTAATGTGCCATTCCCGTATGGTCCATTCCAAATGATGCAGACAAACCTGGTGTGTACAGCCAGTAGGAGGATTTGACTGGATTCGGCCTTGACATCGAACGAAGAATACGAACATTTAACCTAGGAAGTCAGTGGCGGATCCAGGGGGGCCATATAGGCCATGTCCCCCCCCCCAAAAAAAAAGGTCGAGAGATTTCTTTTGTGACCTTCCTATATTTGACAAAATTGATTTAAATGTTTATTAACATTAGAAGTATATAATTATTTAAACAATAATATTACATACTACGTACTTACGCTACAAAAACAGTATACAATATAGCAACAAATATGTGTATTATTTAACAAAAATCTTTAATGGCGCCTCAAAAATGATCGGTTGGATTCGCCCCTGTAGGAGGCCTAGGTCACAGCTTTTTCTAAATGGATGATTCAGGAGGCCGTGGAGCAACCCAAAATGACTCCTCCGTAATTCGATTCGTATTTTTAAAAACGCATACTAGCGTGCTATGTGTGTCCACGGGCGGAAAATGGGCGGCTAGGACGCTTGTCGTACTGTCACAATTTCGTCATATAGTATTCTCCAGTAGTGGTCTCCAGTCTACTCTAGATAGCGTTTCAAGAAGCTAAACAAATAAAACTTGAATATATCAATTAATAATTATTAATTTAAATTGTAATAAGATTTTGTTTAAAATATTTTATAATTTAAATATTCATCAATCTACAAAATGAATGCAATCCGATTAAGCAAATCTTCCCATTGCTTGAGCATCCTTCTTCAGTAACATCGTGTTTACCGTGATTTATTGAGGGATATGAAGCAGAAACTTCCTAAATCTAGGTTGCGTAGAGCATACAACCATCACACTAATGACATATACCTAATTTTCCCCATACCATGTTTCCATTTGGCTACCATACAATTCGGAGGAGGAATGTGTTAGCAAACACGACCATAAAGGTGAGGATCAAGTAAGACCCGGCGACAATGACGCGACCCGGAGACGAGACGTGTGAGATCGGCGGCGGCGGCGGCGGCAAGGTTGTCTCCGAGTCTCCGCGGCTTCCTTTTTACTTCGCTCTAAACGCGGCAAAAAGTCCTCCCTATTAAGTGCTATAACAACAAACATACGTGCAAGAAGACGGCGTAATTGCCGGTCATAAACTGCTTGTAGCCGAGGTGGGACAGCGGCCGCCCGCGACCCACGTGGCCCCTCGCAGACAGCGCGCGTCTGTGCGTCCTCATTCAGACGCTTCGTGCCTCGCGGGTCAAAGGTTCGACTCCGCTGAGTGCCAACCGTTTTGTAAAACGACCCTTGAGGTGAATACGTTCGAACACCAGGAGATGTTGGATTGTTTCGTTGAAGATTCCGCGGGCGCGTAAACTGCTAAGGTCATTAGTCCCGTAAATGTAGCGCATGCTGTTATCGCGAGAGGTGGCGGTTATGTTAGCCCAATGGATGGAGAGATCCGACGCCGACCTAAACGTTAACACGCGAGGTTTGTCCCTCAACAAGGTATCTCCCATCAGCGAGCCACCTCCCGAAGCTATGAGGTATGACACGTCTTCCAACGCGTGTGGTAGTGTAATGCATGTAAGTGTGTGTGTGTGTGTGTGTGTGTGTGTGTGTGTGTGTGCGTGTAATTAAGGGTTGAAAAATAGGACAAGAAAGAAGAAGGGAAGATTGCGATCTGTCCGTGTCCCGTTTGTTAGGGCACTGCTCTGGCATTCGCCTGGTATTTATCGGAGAAAACGAAGGAAAACTACCGACCAGAGCAGTCCTAGAATTCTCCTCCAGCTAGTGATGCGGTTCTCTTTCAGATTTACGATGTTTAGGCATATTTTGTTGTAGGTAAGTTCAATCAATTTCGGCAGTTGCATAACCAGCTTGATCATCCGGCCCCAGAAGGTTGTAGTGAACACATTTCAGATTCTTGTACTTCAAGTCTTCTGCTGTTTTCAGTGCAGCGAAAGTGTTATTATCCTTTCAAGTGAGACAATGGAGACATTTCTAATTTATGTACACACTACAAGAAATATAAATGTTCCTGAATGCCAAAACATTGAACTATTTTACCGCATTTCTGTAATAATTATGTTTTTCTGACGAATGTATATCTAAACCATAAAGTGTGTTCGTACTTATTCAACTTCTATTTGACATTATCAAATAAAATCAAAGATGGAATGACAAAACCAAAATACAATTGGTCGACAACGACTCTCCTTATTCGTCAAGAACAATTAACTATCGTGCAACTATTCATTATTTCAATATACAGCTATGACAACAGGTCAAGAATTCGAACTCTGGACTGTAAGCTCTATCTTTTATTGCTCAAGCTCAATTAACAAAGTTTTTTATAGTTCCCTTTTCATTACAAAGACATGAAGTCCTCTGCAATAAATATTCTATTCGAAACTTATAATCACGGATATGAACGGACTGCAGTGATTTTCCATTCTACATTTAAAATTTGCTCAGGTGCAATCGAGAAAAATCTCAAATACTCCATTGAAAGTTGTAATTTATCAAAGGAAAACGTCAATTCTTTCATGTAACCATGTTAATAATATTCACTTTGATGAAATGCAACATAATTAAATTACATATCGCTATTATGGCCAAGTATTATATAGGTTTTAAATTACAACGTTCTAAGAACGAATTGACATTTCGCTTGTTCTTTAATTCATCAAACTGTTTCTTTCAGCTGGAAACGACAGCGAAAGCGCCAATGTTTCTGAATCTTCCTGAAAATAGTAGCCATAGTTCTTTCATTATAAATACATATTAAGAGCAATATTTCAAATGTATCCAGAGCATCCACCTCAAAGAACAATTAACTTCAAGAAAGTGGAAAAATTGGAAATCGGGAGCTAATAGTCGGATGCGAAGATTACATTTGTCTAAAATTTGTTGTATTCAATGTCCATATTTTCTAGAAATGACAACTTTTAAATCATGGTCGAAAGCTTTGCTTCTACTTTTCCAGTTATTCAACAAGATTATTACTACTTATTGCATAAATTTTTTTCAGTCAATTACATCGGTTCAGTAATTTGCTTAATTTTCACCGTTTCAGAAATCATTGGTACAAACAGGTGAGATAAAACTCGAAATCAAATTCCGCACTAACCTGAAACTTCGTCTTTCCAAATCACCACCTCGGCTAGTAATTAGCTCATATTCGTACCCTTGAGAAACACAAGCGCACTGCCCAGCACACACGGCCTCGCTGTACAGCCTCTTCAAGGCCGCCTGTTTTCCTCCGCTGCCCGCGTCTTGCGCTTTGCGCCTCCGCGTGGTGCAGCTGTCCGCGTCGCCCTGCGCGAGCCTCCTGACACAGCGCCCGCCGGGTCGACGCCAGACGGCTGCAGTGGCGGCGGCGGCGGCAGCGGCAGCGACGAGGGGGCTTCACTAAAAGGGCTCCGCGTTGTGGACTTTACGTTCTTCAGCTGTCTCCCACGCCGACGCCGGCTCCTTACGGAGGTCTACGGTAAAAGAATGCGACGTCGATGTCGATGTTTTCAACACATGAATGTTTTTATAAAATCATCAATGTATTTATGAGTAATATCAAACTTTTGAAGCCGATGTTTTTTTTTAACATCGATGTTTCGTGTTCGATTTTTTTTTGCGTTTCGATGAATGATCGCAACATCGGAACGAGTTAAGTGAACGTGTGCATTGTAGAGGCTCGGAACTCCTAAGCATGTGTGCGTTCGAGACGCACCGAATTCGTTCGTCAAAAGAAGGTTCCGCTGAAGCGCTCGCTGACTAGATGCCGGACGACGCCGGACGACGCCGAACGAACGCCGAACGACGCCGAACGACGCCGAACGACGCCGAACGACGCCGAACGACGCCGGACGACGCGGACGACGCCGGACGACGCCGGACGACGCCGGACGACGCCGGACGACGCCGGACGACGCCGGACGACCGCCGGACGACGCCGGACGACGCCGGACGACGCCGGACGACGCCGGACGACGCCGGACGACGCCGGACGACGCCGGACGACGCCGGACGACGCCGGACGACGCCGGACGACAGCCGGACGACGCCGGACGACGCCGGACGACGCCGGACGACGCCGGACGACGCCGGACGACGCCGGACGACGCCGGACGACGCCGGACGACGCCGGACGACGCCGGACGAACGCCGGACGACGCCGGACGACGCCGGACGACGCCGGACGACGCCGGACGACGCCGGGACGACGCCGGACGACGCCGGACGACGCCGGACGACGCCGGACGACGCCGGACGACGCCGGACGACGCCGGACGATGCCGGACGACGCCGGACGACGCCGGACGACGCCGGACGACGCCGGACGACGCCGGACGACGACGGACGACGCCGGACGACGCCGGACGACGCCGGACGACGCCGGACGACGCCGGACGACGCCGGACGACGCCGGACGACGCCGGACGACGCCGGACGACGCCGGACGACGCCGGACGACGCCGGACGACGCCGGACGACGCCGGACGACGCCGGACGACGCCGGACGACGCCGGACGACGCCGGACGACGCCGGACGACGCCGGGCGACGCCGGACGACGCCGGACGGACGCCGGACGACGCCGGACGACGCCGGACGACGCCGGACGACGCCGGACGACGCCGGACGACGCCGGACGACGCCGGACGACGTCGGACGGCGCCGGACGACGCCGGACGACGCCGGACGACGCCGGACGACACCCAACAACGCCTGACGATGCCCGCCGACGCCGGAAGAACATCGGGCGACGCCGGGCGACGTCGGCCGACGCCGGACGACGCCGAACGACCCTGAACGTCACTGGATAACATCAGAGGACGCCGATGACGCGAGATGATACCGGACGGCGACGCGACTGTCACTTAAGAGAACTCAACTTCCACCATCGTGGTTTCCATTCAGTTTCTCAATGCTTCTGAGAGCTAAACCTTACTTGGTTCTTTGCTGCTGGACAGGAAGAATTATTTTAGACCCTATTTGCATGCTTCCTCTCAATGAAGGACTTTAAAGTTTTCAGAGACTCTGGAATGCTCGTTCTCGCTTCCGAAAGAACGCGATCTCTGGACCGCGCTCTAAAAGGCTGACTTTTTTTATTCTTCTGAGCTTCAGATCTGGCAATATCTCTTGTCTCTGGATCCAGAGAGTAGCGCATTTCTTTGCTGCGCCGATTCTTCATTTTATATCCAGACAGGAAATTTCGAACTATGTGGCACTGTTTTTTGGGGAAACCATCAATCTAACCTAAACCAATATTAATTTTCTTGACTATCTCCATAATGTCTTCCATAATTATCCAACTCCTCAATGTTGCCTGTCGGGCCGTAAGGTGAGAGGATATTAAATGACGGCGGTTGCGACAATCTTTTCTGTCTAGGGGCTCTAGCTATCTCAGAAGGCAGGCGCACTTCCATGACGACCATGCGAAATACGGGTGTAAACATTTTTCTTTTAACATAAATATTTCAATGAATGTTTCAATGAAAAATTTGTATGGTCTCACGTATGCTCTCGAAAAAAAAATCATATCCTTTAATACCTTACTCATTGCCATTGACTTGCTATCCTTGGAGGAAAAAGGATATTAGCAACATACATTATTATTAAAAAAAGATGTTATGAGTAGGTTGAATATAAAACCTACTCCGGGTTGTAACCTGTTTCTCAAGAAGCAGATCTAGGGACTGTCGGTGCCTCTACAATACTTCGCGCAAAATGTGAGCTGATCCCAATAACACAAGTCCCGCACTTCCCTGTCTTTTGAAATACCTGGAAGTTAATTCAAGTTCTGGCACAAATTTTGCGTAAAAATTCCAGAGCTCCGATAACTATCGGGACAACCTGTGCTTTCTACACCCCGCATTCGGTTGATCTCGATTTCCAAACTCTTATTAAAGACGTTTGTCCGACTCCTTGGTTACGACCTTTTGATCGCACCGCACAGCAGCATCTACAAATAAATACGTTTTTTCTCCAAATCCCGGATAACATCTCCGGTTTATTTGTCCGCTACCGAGCGATCAGTTTGAAATTGTTGGTCATACAATATTGTTCACAGTCCAACAGATGGCACCGTCATACTACTTTGAGCACGTGTTTGGAACTTGGAGGGCATTACAGATCTTGCAATGGAGATACCTACACATCCTACCATGCCTTTTTAAGTATTCGGTCTTTGCTAGAATTGGATAAGATGATACAATATGATCAACGATTTTTACTTGTTCGTGACAAATGCGGCGTTTATCTTCTTAGGAAATTTTGAGAACTGCTTTATAAAAAGTTTGTTCTCAATGCCTCATCTTGAGCAGCTATTACAACTGCATCCGATTATCGCTTCTGGCTTCCCCTTTTAAGCCATATAAATGATTCACCGTGATCTTCACCTTGTCCATTTTTGTTTTTAGATATGGAAATGGAATGGTTTGTCTCCCCACGTTTTATTTCACATTTTTTCGTGAATAGGTGATCCTACGACCACGCGAACGCGTCACTCATACCCACCGGGGTGCAGTCATGTTCTTCTAGGGACAAGTGCCCATGGCATTTTTTTGGGGGGGCGATCAGGCCTTTTATGCCGAATCAAGTTTTACACCCCAGGGTTGTTAGCCCTGGGGGGATAAAGTATGATGGTGATGATGATGAAGGGCGAATGGAAAAAAAAATACACATCACAAACACACACATACACACACACACACACACACAACCATGCGCGAGGCGGGATTCGAACCACGATCCGTCGGTCCGAGACCAGTCTGCCTTAGTGATTTAGGCTAACCGGATCGACCAACATTTATTATTATTATTATTATTATTATTATTATTATTATTATTATTATTATTATTCCTCTAAATCACGACTAAAGATGTTGTGTCTGCTGAATATAAAATCTACTCCAGGTTGCAACCAGCTACCTAAGGAGCAGATCCGGTGACTGTCAGTGCCTCTACAGTACTTTGCGCAAAATGTGGGCTGTTCCAAATAAAGCAATTTCTTGCACTTCCCAGTCTTTTGAATTACCAGGGAGTTTATACAAGTTCTTACTCAAATTTTGCGGAACAAATCCCAGAGCTCCGATAACTATCGGGACGACCTGTGCTTTTACGCCCCACATTCGGCTGATCTCGATTTCCAAACTCTTGTATTTAAGACGTTTCTCTGCCTCCTTGGTAACGACGTTTTGATCGCAAGATACAGAAACATCGATAAGTAAACACGATTTTTTCGCCAAATCCCGGATAACTATATCCGGTTTGTTTGCCGCTATCGTGCGATCAGTTTGAATTTGTTGGTCGTACAATATCGTACACAATCCAACAGACGTCACCGGTTTCGGTGAGTGTTCGTACAACTTGGGGCTTGTGTTTGGAACTTCGAGTGCGGTACAGATCTGCCAGTGGAGGTAGCTACACACCCTGTCATGTCTTTTCAGGTATTCGTCTTTGCTAGGATTGGACAAGCTGAGACAATATGATCAACGGTTTCTACTTGCTCCTGGCAAATGCGGCATTTATCGTCTTGGGAAATTTTGAGAACCACTTTATCATAATGTCGTGTTCTCAACGCCTGATCTTGGGCAGCTATTACAAGTGCTTCCGATTCTGGCTTCATTCTTCCCCTTTTAAGCCACATAAATGATTGATCTTTATTGATCTGCACCTTGTCCATTCTCTTAGATATTGTCCGTGGAGTGGTTTGTCTCTCCACGATATCTATAACTTTTTTTGTGTCTCAATTATTATTATTATTATTATTATTATTATTATATTATTATTATTATTATTATTATTATTATTGCCAAGCTGCGTGCTTGGGCTGGTTGCGAAGCTGCCATTGTCCGCCCTACGGGAGCCTCCCGCTCCGGCGGCCGCAGGTTTGACGCTGGACGGCGTCGCCGCGTCGCGTCGCTCGTGGCGCCCCCCAGGGACCTGTCGGCGGGCGAGCGCCTCGTGTTACGGTCGTTAGAGGCGAGCGAGCTTTCTTTCTTTCTAGGAACTGCCCGCGCTAGGCTTCCCGGAAGCAGTCAGTCGACACGGTCCGCGCGGCGGGAGGCGACTGCGGTCTTTCTCCTTGCTGCAGGTGAAAGAAGCAATGCAGTGGACCGTCTGTAAATAGCTAGAGACGGCAGCCTTGGGTTAAAAGATGGCTTGAGGTGCGCGTGACATCTGGAATATGATGAAAATGTCTTACAAGTGTCCTCAGGTGCGGGGTTTCTTGAAGAAATAATATGATATGTGGTTGTTTCGTGAAAGGCTCTGTCATACTCATGTAATACACTAATTCCTGACAATTTGTAATCGCTAGAATAATTATAGAGCGGTTGAAACTTTGAAACTTTATATGGTAATGTAGACTTCATAGTGATAGTTTTTTATCCTCAGAATACATTAAATTAATTTACTTCAAGAAAATTGTTTACCTGATATAGTAATCTTCAAATCACTGAGCTCACTTAAATGCGTTATTAAAAATACCATACAAGATCTACATATTCAGTGAATCTCTCATCACACGGCCAACGAGCTTTAATTAGACAGTTAAGTATGAATGTGTTTTATTGATAACAGACTTATCAGATGCGAATTGATATAAAATTGTGTAATTAATTGATTCTCAGGATCATTAGAATTCTTTGTCAAATGTAACAAATGAAAACTATCATGAGGTGTCAGAGTCTTCACAAACACAAACAAGAAACAGATGAATCAATTTCAAACAAGAGTAGTCACTTTCAAAGCCATCGCAGTTATATGAATCTTTGTTAACCGGACGAAAGGGAATTTGGAAGAAGAGGATCAAAAATGACACATTCTTTAACATTTGTAATTCTTGAATAAATTTTAAATAGACAATAAATGACTGGAACAATTTACCCACGGAAACATTTAATACGGTCGCGAGGAAGTAGTAAATACATTTAGAAACATAGTAAAGCCACAGAATGGCACAGACTTTCTCGCACTAGTTTCTTTCTCTTATCTCTTTGGTTTAGGCTAGATTTTGGTATTGACCCATCCTCTTCCCTACTGTTTCCTACTAGCATCTCAAAACACTTTTGTTACAGTTTTTCGATTTTTAGGTCCGCTACTAGTAGAATTGAAATATAACTTTTAAAATATTATAGAAGAGTAAAACATGGAGACTGTATTTGCAAATTTTTTATTGAAAAATTTTCAACCACTCTTTAGAAAATGCTGTTTCTTAAAATGCGCAAATATGAGATCATTTTCAGAGAAGAAATTTTGACTTTTCGAAAAACTCCATAAAACATCTGAAGTACTCGAGTTCACAAATGCAATAACGTACAAGTTGTCCGGGATGAGTCGCGTCACAGTCAGTCCAGCTCATGTGTAAGCCATCCTGGTCGACCAGCATGATGGCCGAACGTCATGGACACATGAAAGTCATGGAAAACCTGATGACCGAAACGTCAGCTCGACCGACTGCAAAGCCGCTCATCCCGGTCAGCCAAGTATCAAAGACTCCGGTCGTAGAAGCCTACAAATCTACACTGTAACGTAAATAATAACGACATGAGAGATATTTCAAAAAACCGACGAGAGTTATACTTAAAAAACTTACATTTGTGTAATTTTTAAAAGCTCAAAAGAATATAGGAAAATGACATTGATGCCATATTATTTAGGGCATTTAGCTCAACGCTTATTATAATGGTAGTACAAGAAAAGTTGTGACAACCATTCTTGGATGTCTCAAGAAACACGTTGTTTTCTGAAAGTTTCTTCGAAGTGCCTGAAACCTCTTCTACTTACGCGAAAGGCACACAGTGTATTGGCCTATACAACGCAAGTTACCGTTGGAAGCATCGAAGTTATCATGAAAGACTACCAAAGAATTCACGCATATTTGTAAGGACTGGCCGATGGCATATTTACATTGTTTTCTCTAAAATAGTCGTTCTTGTCATTCTGACGGACCAGTCACTAACACATTTTCAGATGAGTTACGACAGTCTGTGATATAACAGTGAAAGATGGTGACATTTGTGTGAATGTGTAACAGACAAACTCTGTTTGAATGTAGTGTTTACTACAATACTTAACTCTGAAAAATGTAATATATATTTATATATTTTTAAATTTAACTTGAATTCCTACATTCACGTACTGATTATGTACAAAATTACAATAACTTGCTAAAATAGTGATCACACTGCTATTACTGTGAAGATGTAAACAAATCAAAGATGTGTAGGCCTTATTATGAAGATGGGAAAGATCAAAATGACCATCATCCTCTTGACTTCCACAATTTGTTCCTCAGAAACTTCAACCTTTGTTCTTCACAACTACCTCTTCGCTGTTTACTACAACACTAAAATGCGTACTGACTAACCACGGGAACTTGCAATGTCAAGTATCTCAACGTAATGTATCTCAAACATGCGAACACGCTCTAACACCTCACTTATGCACCCGCAACCAATCAAGAACGGATAAAGCCAAGGCAGCGTACATTACTATTGACTGAACTAAAAAGAACTACTCACTGTCATGTTTGGTAAATTGGAATTTCTCTCTTAAGTATTTCTGGGACACCTTCGCTTGCTCTCTCAGTCTGAATCAGTGAAAAAACTATTGATTGGCAGTGACTATTCACTGATGGTGTCAGTTATAACCCTGCCACTGACAATCAGTGAATTGAACTGAACAAATCAGTGAAAATCGGGTCCACTTTTTGAATCAGTGAAACTTCACTGTTGAATCACAACAGCAGCACGTGAACGACTGAACGATCAGTGAGCGATGGGTGGCGCGGCACTTTACCACTGACGACTAGTGAAATGCTGGCGGTCATTATGAAAAGATTCGCGTATTCGCTACACATTTCGACTGAAGATATCAGTGACTTCGGCTCTCCCTGGTTCAATCAGCGACAATTTCACTTATTCAGATTCAGAGAGTGGGAAATCTACGTTGTGAATGGATAGCCACTAATTTTTTCTTTGGAATGAACGAAGTGGTAGTGGCCAAATGAGCCTCCCCTGACGAAGAAGCCTGTTTCCCTTGATATCGTTCAGAGCGCGCCCTCCCCCTGCACAGGGTCTGTCGCATTTTCCACTCGCAAAAAGACCGCGCCGCCGCCAGACGCGGAGCGGGCGGACGGGAACAAACGGCAGATACGATATCGGGACGTTCCTGAAAGCAACGTGCCCTGACATTGAAATATTAAAAAACGCACGTCGGGCGCATACATTAGCGATAAATGCATGCACGTGCGATAACGCGTCGCGGTATGAACACAGCCGCGCGCCAGACAGGCGCGGGTGTATTAGGCCCCGCGCGTCCCGTCGCGACGCAACGCAACGCCGCCGCGTCCGCCTCAACTAGCGGGAGCGCGCGCCGAGCCCCGCTGACACCGCCGGGGCGGGGGCGGGTGGCCTGACGACAGCGCAGTGGCGGGCCAGAGAGCGGCCAAAAGGGACGTTGGCCAGTCGTCCGGTTCGGCATTTATGTGAAACCTAACTTAGAAAGGGTCCATCCGTTCTTGGGACACATCGTAGTCCCTTCGTTGTAGTTCTTGTTTTTGTTGTTGTTCTTCTTCCTCTTCTTCTTCTTTTAATTATTATTATTATTATTATTATTATTAATATTAATATTATTATTATTATTCTATATCACGACTAAGGTGTTATGAGTAGACTGAATAATAAAATCTACTCCAGGATGCAACCCGCTACGTAAGGAGAAAATCTAGGGGCTGTCGGTGTCTCTACAATACTTTGCGCAAAATAGCTGTTCCAAATAAACGCTATTTCCTACAGTTCCCAGTCTTTTGAATGACCTGGAAGTTTAGCCAAGTTTATTATTATTATTATTATTATTATTATTATTATTGTTGTTATTATTATGTATTTTTGGATCGACGGTCCTACTTTGCTGGCTAGCTAACGATGTCCCCCAAGACGGGACTTGGTTCAATTCCCACGCTTGGGGGGGTAAGAGAGGCATGTGGAGAACATGTATTTCCTTCACCTTACTGGCAAACCCCGCCTACCCACAGCTTTTCTTCATCACACGTAACAGTTACAGAAACCGAGACGATTTTAAAAGAAAGCTACAACCCTGTTTTTGCCTCTACCGGGAATCTAATCCGGGATCACACCACAAGAAATTATTATTATTATCATCAACATCATCATCAGCATTATTATTATTATTATTATTATTATTATTATTATTATTATTATTATTTGAGTAGAAAAGCCTGGGAGAAAGCAACATGCCGTTTTAAATTTTTTTTTAATTCTGAATTCCTTGCAACAATGAAACATTTTATCAATATTTAAAATTAAAAATGTTTCACATTACTGCAGAGTTTAAATTTAAACAATTTATCGAGATACCTTAAAAGGCGACGTATGTAACAAGTAAACTGAAGAATTTTTCTTATTATTCTTATACACTTACCCCTTATAAAATGTTTGATCTATATTAATATCAATTATATAAAATATCTGACTCTACATCGACATTAACAGCTTTTGATTTTTAAACAATGTGTTTTCTTTAGTTTTGATGAACGTTTGATGAAATACTCTTAATATTTTCTAACTTCCTTTAACCTGGAGAAATGAACTGACGAATAAAAGTGAATTCTTCGGCTCAAATGAAGTAACAGTGGCCAAATGAGAGACAGAACATGACAAGATAAAAAATCATTAAAATAATACATTCTATTTATATCGAATTTCAATTCCACGAACGGAAAATTGAATTTCAATTCCTAGAACTTGGTATCTGGCGCAATAATCGCTAAGCTACGGTTGTCTCCGATTAATTGGGAATTCGTTATAGCGAGATTCTGGTCAGTTGATACTTTTCATCAAACCAAACTCTTAGCATATCTCGTATGAATTCGTCATCTGTCACCGTCTGCTCCCCGTGCGTCTTCACTGTCATCTGTTCCCGATTTCTCTCCTGATAACCTAAACATTCTGTCTGCGACTGATCAGCACGTACACGCGTACGTTACATGACATTCGCTGACGTATTTTAATTATTCTTCAAAATACTCTACTGGGATATCGACTTAATACAACCAAACGGGAAAACGAAATTCCAGTTTTAACGGATGACAATCGTTAAAGGTTTTACAGTTCGCCCTCCTTTAAGAACAATCCAAAAAAATGAGGTGACCAATGAGGTGGCTTGTCTGCCAGATAAAGATGGCAGATGAGTACACCTAGTCCAAGGGAAAGTATATCCTATTTATGTGATTTTTCTTTAGCCTTTAATAAACAAGAAGTCAGGTCTTGAAACATCTCTCATTGCACTTTTCAAAACTGCCATTCGCCCTCTACTTACTTATTGTTGCTCTGTTTGGGAGGAGCTGCTCCTTCGGTACGCAAAGCGCTCCAAAGGTTTCAAAATAAAATCCTTCGCACTGCGGTAAGAACACCGTGTTAAGTTTCAAACAATTAATTGCACAGACAGTTCGATCTTTCCACATTTGAACAGTTACAATAAAAACATCTGTCAAATATATTCTTTAATTCCTTATCATCCTCCCTAGCTACTATCACATTCGAGTTTGGAAAAATGTATAAGCAGCACAGAATACAATCTAGATTCCCCAAAAATAAATGTAAACCGTCATAAAAGAAAAACTTATTAAGTTAATGAAAGTTCCATATGATTTTCAGACAGTCGTAATATTATTCAAAGACACACATATAACTTAAGAATTGAACAAGAGACAATCTATGTTCACAACTTTATCATTCTAAGTCAAGCTCATTATCTTCCTACGCCTACTTTTTGTAAAAGTTAATACCTGAAGACAAAATCTAATCCCCTTCTTCTTTCGTTCTCCTTTCGTGGAAATTACTATTGATTATTTGAGGCCTCCAGTTGTCCTTGAAATGAAACGTTAGTGCTGTGTATATTAGGTTACTCCTCTTTTCCATTTTGTATGCGCTTACCAAATTGTAAAAGAAATGTAAAATAAAAAATGTGATATTTCTTTATAAAACTGTTTTATTTTTCGAAAAGTACTGAACGACACACCGTCGACATCACAAATAACTTTATTGATTGGCGATAAATCTC
>JAHLJT010009419.1:45219580-45293699 GCA_031308135.1 Acheta domesticus
TGTCCATCACTTCAAATTCGTTAAGCTAAGTGTATTTCCAGAAATACAGGCGAAAAACGTATTTCCACAATTTTTGTAAAATTCCCCAAAAAACAAAAAAATACATTCAAATTATATAAAAAACATTCTCATTCGTTTTTTTGTCCATCGTTTGACCACGTTTGACCACCTTAGAAATTTTTTACGAGCCTCCGTTCACAAATTAGAACAAAAACAAATTTTTCTGCCACTCACCATTGACGAAAATTACACGATTTGCCCAAAATATTAAAATATCGAAAGTGAAGTGTGCGCTTTTGTTTGTCCATCGTTTGCACACCTTTAATCACTAACTACATTAATTTTTTACCACGTTTCACTCCAAGCAGAATATTCGCGAAAAACGTATTCCACTGCACCAAGGAAAGCGTGAAGATGGCCAGAAAAAGTTTTAAAATGCAAATTTTTTTTGGTCGATTCGTTTGTCCATCGTTTGACCACTCTTTAGAAAATTTTTACCAGGCCGTGTTCAAAAGTTAATGCCAAAAAACTTTTCCGCCCATTTTTTCAATTCGAAAAAAACAAAACAAGAAACACGTAGATTTTCCGTACATTTCTACTCTCTGCGTTTGTTCATCTTTGGAACGTGATTGTCCATCACTTTTAAAATTCGTAAACTACATGTATTTCAAGAAATACAGGTGAAAAACGAATTTACCACCTTCTCTGTAAAATTCCTCAAAACCCAACCCCAAAAAATATTCAAATATATCAAAATCATTCGCATTCGTTTGTCCATCGTTTCATGTCGTTTGCTTAACCTTTAGAAAATGTTTACCAGCCTCCATTCATAAATTTGCGCTAAACAAATTTTTCGGGCCAAGTTCTTGTCTTGATGAAATTACAAGATTTCCTGAAACTGTTAAAAATACCACAATTTGACGTGCGCATTCGTTTATCCATCTTTTGATGACGTTTCCTAGCGTTTAGAAATTTTTCACCAGCCTCCGTTGAGAAATAGAGCAAAAACAAGGTTTCGGGCCAACTTGACTGTTTGAAATTCAAGTCCCATTATTGGAACATGATTGAGCGTATAAAAAGCACTATTAGTTCCCGAATATGTTTTAGTAGTTGTATGAAAATAATTGTTTCCGCACGTAATGTTGTAGACTTATTTCAGAAAAAAAATATGACTATGCGCCGCTGTGACAAAATTATTTCTCAAGGAGTTAAGTTTCGTTACAAGTAACGAAACGAAAGTCTGCCGCGAATTTAGTTTGTTACAGAAAGAACAGATCGTCTAAGACAGTTTCGTTTCTTTCTTTACTGAAATGAAAACAAATGTGACTTTCCTTTTCGTGGTAAGAAACGTGTTTCTTTATTTAGTTGAGTTTTAATATTTGTAGAAGGAGAAGTAACGAAAGTCGAGAGAGGGCCATTGAGAGGAGTTGTACACCAGACTACATTTCTGTACTTTATTTTGTCGCGCGCCCGCTATCAGCGTGTCTGTCAGCAGTGTGTCCGTTTACTTGGAGGGCACTGCAGGTCACCGAGCGTAGGACTCTCGAACTCCCTCCCATTCTGGGCGAGCGGGGTGCGCCGTGAGCGGGCGTGAGAAGGGCACTGCCGCTTCTCAGAAGCGCTGCTGAGAGTTGTCGTTGGAAGGGGCGTGGGCCTGCGAGCAAATCGGTGGGTCGGTGGACATAGCCCCCCCCCTTCCCATTTTTTTTAGGTAATTCCGCTGTAATCCGTACCAAACAAAGTTTTTTATTTCATGTTAACCATGTATCCAGAACGCGTGAGTATTGCGAGTAAACATTTACCACAGAGCAGAACATATTTTAAGAGTAATGAATTTATCGATGAGGATAGAAGAAAAACGTTAATAACCACCAAAACTATACCTCCCCCACATGCTCCAACTCAGAAACTAATCACTCAAAACATAAATTGGGAAAACATTAGGAAAATAGTGAAAACCAAGACACCACAATTCAAAATATAAACTCCCCAATGGAAATAGAAAAATCAGTCATGCAGATAAACGAAATAATAACAAACACAATAAAACACTTACAAGAAAACAAACCCAATATACTTCTAAACAGACAAAAACCAAAACTACCCAAAGAGAAAACAGAAATAATCAACACACGCAAAAAAACTAGAAGGCTATGGAGCAAGAATAGAATTCCCCAACAGAAAAAGAAAACTGAAATCTCCCAAGAAATAACAAAAAGGGCAATAATATACACATCCAAAATCCTTTGACAGGGAAAACAGAAACATTAAATACCTCAAACAATCACTATGGCACTTCTCAAAATGTCTTCTAAATAAAAAAATAACCATTCCGCACTCACACGACACAAGGTATAAAATATGCCCCAAGATAAGGCAGAAGCACTAGCAGAACACTTCGCTCAAACATTCAAGCTTAATAACACACCCGTACACCCAGACCACCAAGCAATAATTGATTCAAATGGAGCACCCAACTATGACGTCCCACAGAGATAAAATTAATTTCACCTACTGAAGTCAAAACCTCATAAAAAAATTGCCTAAAAGAAAAAGCTCCCGGACATGACCTAATTAGCAACCAAATATTAAAAAACTGCCCACAACCACAATCGCATACATAAACAACATCTATAATTGATCATTCATACTAGGTTATTCCCAAGAACTTGGACAATATCAAATATAATTCCGATCCCTAAACCAAGCACAAATCATAGCCTCGCAGTGAATACAGACCAATAAGTCTCCTCCCAACGTTATCTAAATTATTTGAAAAAATAATTTTAAAAAGACTAACTAATCATCTAACAAAATCAGAAGCTATTCCAAACCACCAATTTGGTTTTAGAAAGCGTATCTCAACTGCACATCAATGCTAAGGATTACTGAATACATTCACACTGCCTCCAAGAAAAAGAAACACTCAATAGTAACACTCTTAGATGTATCTCAAGCATTTGACAGAGTCTGGCACCCCGGATTAATATACAAACTCAAAACAATAGCAACACCTAAATACTTACTAAATATTATCACACAATTTATATCAGACAGTAATCATAGATAATCATAGCTCCAACCACGCCCTATAGAAGCAGGACTTCCACAAGGCACAACCCTTATCCCCAACACTATTCAATATTTACACAGCAGATATCCCACCACACGATACACTCAACTTGCACAATTGCTGACAATACGGCAATATTCACATCAAGTTGCACCCTGACATATAGCAGCACAAAAAATTCAACAACATTTGAATAAAATAGACGAAAGGGCAATAAATGGAAAATAGAACTAAATCCAAATAGAATGATCACCGGTGTTGTCATTGCCAACAATGTTGTTTATTACAAAAGCAGCTTTCGATGGCTTAGCCATCATCCTCAGTTGTCTAGTACAAGAAAATAGCAAACAATTAATTAAACAATTAAAAGTAAGAGATAACAATAAACAAGAGATTAATATTAGGAATGGCGGATTACTAGTAATTTAAAAAACAGAACTAACATTATGTGAAATGAAAAACAAAGGAAAAGAAATTTTTATATAACAGAAATTAAATTACGCAAGAAAGTGGATGAAATTGAATAGAACTGAAAAAAAATTTTTTTTTTGTAACAGAAACATGAAATGTAAGTTGAGCCGTTCCTTACCTGCTGTCTGGAAGCCACTGCTGTCTGGCTTCCAGACAGCAGGTAAGGAACGGCTCAACCTTACATTTCATGTTTCTGTTACAAAAAAAAAATTTTTTCAAGTTCTATTCAATTTCATCCACTTTCTTGCGTAGATTTAAATTTCTGTTATATAAAAATTTCTTTTCCTTTGTTTTCATTCACATAATGTTAGTTCTGTTTTTTAAATTACTAGTAATCCGCCATTCCTAATATTAATCTCTTGTTTATTGTTATCTCTTACTTTTATTGTTTAATTAATTGTTTGCTATTTTCTTGTACTAGACAACTGAGGATGATGGCTAAGCCACGAAAGCTGCTTTTGTGTAATAAACACATTGTTGGCAATGACAACACCGGTGATCATTCAATTTTAAATGCCAACGACATTTCACCACTAAACCAATAAATCCAAATAAATGAAAATCAAAAATTTTTTCATAGAGACCATTCTCTGCCCCCAACCATTACTATTAAACAATAGTCAATAAACTGGACACCATCAAACCAACCTATAAAATACTTAGGTCTAAATCTTGACACAAGACTAAACTGGAAAAACCACATCAATATAAAAACACAACAGGCTAAAATCAAATTAATCCAACTCAAGCCAATACTTAATAAAACTTCCAAACTTTCACTACAAATGCAATAACACTATATGAAACTATCATAAGACCCATAATGCTATACGCTTGCCCCATCTGGACAAATGCTGCACCGATCCAATGTAAATAAATACAAATATTACAGAACAGATTCCCTCAGAATATTCACCAACGCCCCATGGTTTATTTTCAAACCATCAACTCCATAGTGAATTATTTATAACTCAATCATCACAAATAGCACGCCTATCCAATATTTCTACTCTAACATAACTCAATAGATCAACTCAAAACAATACAATTTAGCCTCAACAAACAACACCACAGACCAGAATAAACAATAGATACCCGGTCGATTTCCTTCCTAAAAATATTCTCAGACAATTGTGATCTGTAGATACTCTTATGAGTAATCTACCCATTGTAGTAGCAATTATAGAACTAGGGTTAAGCATTGTTTAAAGTTAGTAGTATAGTCATCAACATATATGAAAGAGTGTTGTACTGATCTATGTACATCCCCAACAAGCAATAAATAAATTTTAAAAAAAGAGGAAAACGTACAGACAATAACTCGTGTTTAAGTAGTTCTGTTCTGAAACAAAAATAAAGTACAGAAATGTAGTCTGGTGTACAACTCCTTTCCAATGGCCCTCTCTCGACTTTCGTTACTTCTCCTTCTACAAATATTAATAACGAAACTAAATAAAGAAACAACGTTTTCTTACCCACGAAAAGGAAAGTCACATTTGTTTCATTTCAGTAAAGAACGAACGAAACTGTCTTAGACGATCTGTTCTTTCTGTAACAAAAACTAAATTCGCGCAGACTTTCGGTTCGTTACTTGTAAACGAAACTTAACTCCCTGAGAAAATAATTTTGTCACAGCGGCGCATATGTCATATTTTTTTCTGAAACAAGTTCTACAACATTACGTGCGAAAACAAATTATTTTCATACAAACTACTAAAAACATATCTCCGGCAACTAATAGTGCGTTTCATACAGCTCAATCATGTTCAAATAATGGGATGAAGTTCAAACAGTCAAGTTGGCCCGAAACCTTTGTTTTTTGCTCTATTTTCCCAACGGAGGCTAGTAAAAAAATTCTAAACGTAGGGAACGTCATCCAAAAGATGGATAAACGAATGCGCACGTCAAATTGTGGTATTTTAATATTTCCAAGGAAATCTTGTAATTTCATCAAGACAAGAACTTGGCCCGAAAATTTGTTTTAGCGCAAATTTATGGAATGGAGGCTGGTAAAATTTTCTAAAGGTTAAGCAAACGACATGAAACGATGGACAAACGAATGCGAATGATTTTTGATATAATTTGAATATATTTTTTGTTGTTTGAGGGAATTTTACAAGAGAGGGTGGGAAAATTCGTTCTTCACCTGCACTTCTTGAAATACATGTAGTTTACGAATTTTAAGTGATGGACAATCACGTTCCAAAGATGGACAAACGCAGAGAGAGTAGAATGTACGGAAAATTCTGCGTGTTTCTTGTTGTTTTTTCGAATTGAAAAAGTGGCGGGAAAAAGTTTTTTGGCATTAACTTTTGAACGCGGCCTGGTAAAAATTTTCTAAAGAGTGGTCAAACGTGGTCAAACGATGGACAACACGAATGCGAATGTATTTTTTATATAATTGAATGTATTTTTTGTTTTTTTTGGGGAATTTTACAAAAAATTGTGGAAAAATACGTTTTTTCGCCTGTATTTCTGGAAATACACGTAGCTTACGAATTTGAAGTGATGGACAATCACTTGGCAAAGAGGGACAAACGCAGAGGTTAGAAAAGTACGTGAAAATTCTGCGTGTTTCTTGTTGTTTTTTCGACTTGAAAAAATGGCGGGAAAAACGTTTTTTTGGCATTAACTTTTGAACGCGGCCTGGTACAAAATTTTCTAAAGGGGTGGTCAAACGTGGTCAAACGATGGACAAACGAATTAGCCCAAAAAAATTGCATTTTCGAATTATTTTTTGGCCATCTTCACGCTTTTTTGGAAATTTTTTTGGGTTGTTCCGTTGGTGGTAAAGCACGTCTCGAAGGTGATTAAGAGGTCATTAGGAGAGTAAAGAAACGAATGCAAATTAAAAGTTCGAAATTTTCATTTGATTGTTGCTAATTCGTCGATTTTGAGAAATGGCGGGAAAAAACGTTTTTTTGCCTATAACTTTTGAACCCGGCCTGGTAAAATTTTCTAAAGGGTGGTCAAAAGTGGTCAAAACGATGGTTCAACGACTCGACCCAAAAAAATTTGCATTTTAAAACTTTTTCTGGCCATCTTCACGCTTTTCTGGGTGCAGTGGAATACGTTTTTTCGCGAATATCTGCTGGAGGAACCGTGGTAAAAATAATGTAGTTAGCGATTAAAGGTGGTCAACGATGGACAAACAAAAGCGCACTTCAAAATTCGATATTTTTAATATTTTGGGCAAAATCTTGTAATTTCGTCAAATCGTGAAGTTGGCCAGAAAAAATTGTTTTTGTTCTAATTGTGAACGGAGGCTGGTAAAAATTTTCTAAAGGGTGGTCAAATGTGGTCAAACGGTGGTCAAACGTATCCATAAAAAAATTTTGAATTTTGAGATTTTTTCTGGCCATCTTCACGGAGGTCCTGCGTGGCCCTGGCTGTATCGGAGGGGCACGGTGCAGTGCGTGGTGGCGTTCGGAATATTATAATGCAATTGGCATCGACCGCGGTCTGTTCGACCCCGGCCGCCCTAGCATGCCCCCGCCCTCACCCAAGCCGCCACCCTCTCTCGTGCCATCGCCCTCCCTCCTCCCCATGACCCCACCTTCGCCCACGTGTCGCATCCCACGCCGTCACCACGCCTCGGCCTTCCGCTCTCGCCCTCGCCCCCGCCACCGCTCTCGGTCTTTCTCCCTCGCCTCTTCACCCCCCTCGCCTCCGCCGTTACCACCACATATCCCCTCGCTCTCGCATGCACCCTCGCATTCGTCCCCGCTCACGCCCTCGCCTACGCCCTCGCCCACGCCCTCGCCCTCGCCCTCGCCTACGCCCTCGCCGTCGCCTACGCCCTCGCCCTCGCCTACGCCCTCGGCCCCCTCGCCCTCGGCCCCCTCGCCCTCGGCCCCCTCGCCCTCGGCCCCCTCGCCCTCGGCCCCCTCGCCCTCGGCCCCCTCGCCCTCGGCCCCCTCGCCCTCGGCCCCCTCGCCCTCGGCCCCCTCGCCCTCGGCCCCCTCGCCCTCGGCCCCCTCGCCCTCGGCCCTCTCGCCCTCGGCCCCCTCGCCTTCGCCTCCCCCTCCCCGTCCCCGTCCCCGGTCTCGCCCTCGGCCTCGGCGTCGTCCCCGTTCTCGCTCCTACCCTCGTCTCCACTCACGTTCCCTCTCCTCTCCCCTCCCCTCTGTCCCTCGCCCTCCCCAACGCCCACACCCTCACCCTCCCAATTTCTCTTCACCCAACCTCCGCCCCGTCGTCGCTCTTTCTCTTGTTCCAGCTCTCTCCTTCGCCATCACTCCCATTCGTGCCAGGGCATGTGTCCCCGCCTTCCAACACTCCCCTCACCTATCGCTCCCACCCCCGCTATACCCCGTCAGAAAGTTCGTCACGCCCCGACCACTACCTCCATGCCCGACTTCACCCACACTCTTGCTGGCACCCAGCCATTGCCGCCTCTTCTCGCTCACATACCACACCATATCCGCCAGCCAGCCGCGTGTGCAGAGGCGGGAATTAAAATGATTAGGGATAATGCACTGCGGCCGTGTATGGTAACATTTCATAATTCCTTTTACATTACCATGAGAACTTGATCCCTCTCCCAAATGTTGTCGCGTTATGGGCGCCCGAAAATGCCTTTTATTCTATTGATGGGAAACTCGAACAAGAGTATGTGCATTCGCCCCTCAGGGTTGGAAACGTTTTTGTTATTTTCTCCAAACGCCACGGAAACAGAATCCTGAGATTATTACACATCAAGTTGGACAGCAGTTCTTGAAAATACAAGAGGGCTGTTAATTATAAAAATTAATATGTTTGATATGAAGAACATGAGTCTAGAGAAGCCCTACACCACATTGAGTTTATTCTGAAAGATAGAATATAAAAGTGTTGATCCCATATTTCTTGTCCGCAAAGTGAAGAGAGAAGTGCGTGGTAAAGCGTTATTGGAATGTAGACATGAAAATACTCGCACTAGTTATTTTTGGCAAGAAGTGGGTGAAACATTTTATTTTGCAAGTAGGAAAGATTGCGACATGAGGCTGATAAAGCAAATGGCGTAGTCCTGGGGCAAAGTAAAATCACTTTTATCACGTGCGTCATACTCTATTTTTTTTAGAAAAACTTACTGTATTTCATTTTTTTTTTTTCAAGAATACAAATCACTTAATGATGTATTAAGGTCAGTAGGGACTGACGCGGTTGGACGAAAGTATTTTGTTTTCTTTGTTGCATTCGCAGATTTATATGAACACTTGAACATCGTCTCACTTTTAAAGCTGTGCTAAAAATTGATCTTTTAGCATGCTGTACATAACTAAGCTTTTACTAGAGGCGGTCCAAAAAAATGTAATACTCGATATGACGAGTATGTTAATAGGATCGTCTTATTTCTGTCACAAAGATGCGTAGGAACCTCTGCAGCTGAGCCCTTCCGAAATTTAATTCCATAAAAAACAATTCCGTAAATTTTGTGAAATAAAATTATTATTACCAAATTACAATAAAATTACAATTATATTACACTCCCACGTAAAATTGTTAATATGGGAATGCAGACATTAGCTTTCACTGTTACTGTCTTCAGTAAATTCTTACGTCCTAAGTGCTCAAGTAATCTCACATATTCTTTTGTTTCGACGTTTCAAGAAAATATGACTTATGCGATGCTACGAACGTATACCTAGGAACCTTCCTGGTGCTAGAGTTCGGGGTTCTAAACCCTTGGTAAAGCAAGAATATTTCACCTTTTAATTGTGTTGTGGTAAGAAAACATATACCATCCCCAAAGATCGAATTAAGCCTTTTCTCTTCGTTTCACAATTGCCCAGACATATATTTTGCTTGTTGGTCACCATTTTCCATCAGAAACAAAATAGACACTGGAAGAAATAAAGGAAAAGGAGATAACATTCTATGTTCGACATCACGAAATTTTCTTAAACAGAATAACAAATTAAATGAATTAGTCAGAACAAAAACTACTTTATTTCTTTATATGCATTTTTTTCTTCGAAAAGTTGCAAATTAATCATATACTTTTTGTACTTTTTTTCTCATGGCAATTAAGTAGTAGATCAAAAGACAAAACGACACGTCCGATTTTCATTAGCCTGAAATATTGAAATTTTGTTCAAGACACATGGGCTATATTGAAATGAAGTAATGATATGTTCCCCCCTTTCAACACAACGATTCTATTACGTTTATTCTAATATTTGGGAAGCTACTTTTAATATTATTTATCGGCACTGACAGTCATCCTTATCTTAGAATAAACAATACAAATTTAATAAGAGCACGAAAGTATATTAAAATGCTTCATCCTGCGTAATTAACAATTCATCTCAATTCGGCTAACGCTAAGGAAAATGGTATGTCTTACAACTTGATATCACGTGTAAACATTACATTGAAAACTGTACTAATAGAAATCCGTAGTGTAGAACATGATAGTTATTGCGGCATCAAAAGTATATGCTCATAGATAAACATAGTAATATTTTAAATGTATAGTATGCAACGTTCGTATGTAAGTAGTATTTAACTGGCATATCTGAATGGTATAACGCCGATCATAGAATATTGACTTTTATCAAGGAGAGGGGTTCTATGTTCTAAATGGTTTCAAGAACAAACAACAAATGACAAGGACAATTCACAAGCACGTTGTTCGTACGCGCCGCTAGTTTCGTGTAAATAGTGGAACAAAATTGCGATCTTCTATAAAAAGTAAAATTACCAGATAGGTAATCATTTACACCAAATTACACCATCATTTACATAATCATTTACACCATCATTTACACCAGAATACTTCAAATAGTCTGCAGAGTGCTCACATTTTCTTGTTTTCAAAGAAATGTACTGCAATGTTAATATTTTTATTTCTTACGCTTAGCATTATAAGCGTTTATTAAACGTTCTCAAACAATTTATGATCATTAAACTCTTACGTAGTTTAAATAACAATATTGTGTAACCATTTTTAATTTACATTCATTAAATTCAAAACATTTTTTTACCTTCCATAATATAACAATAAATGTATAATTCATCAAATACTAATTGAATGGAACGAAAACGCGACATTTCTTGTGGAGACGCTTGGAAATTTTCCAAAATCGACAAATGTAGCAATAAAAAGGGGATGAGCCCAAAAGCGAAGGTGCGCACAAGGATGTGGGCAAAATGGATGCGAAGAGTCGGAAAATTCTTTTCAACTACAGTATTCATGTATTCGTTAAAACGTTTCTAAAATTTGTTTCATTGACAGTTTTCTTTCCGTTTCACTTACTATAGATAATGTTCTCGAGCATCATAACTGAAAAAATAACAAAAAATAAACCAAAAAAATTGAGAAACAAAAATTAAAAACAAAAAAGGAAATTTTAATTCGATCAAATAAAACAACAAAATATTTAGTTTTACATTTATAAATTTAATGAGCAAGTCAGGCCAACGTTAGTGACTCAAATATTCATTAATTCTGATAGTAATTAATACTTGCAGATTGCATACCACCAAACATTACGAACTTTGTCACAATTCCCGATTCTTCATGTATTATTTATCATTCTGCAAAGCGATTGTGTACTCTGAACGCCGAAATGTGATTTGATGATCGAGAATGCCCCATCCTCCCTATATCCGTGCTTGTAACGGAGAAATATGAGCGACGTATGTAAAAGCAATAGCACTCTGAGTGACCGTGTGTTTCCTTGTTCGACCGATAGTTTATGAATGCGTCGGGATAAGTGTAAATGCACGTGTGATTACAGGCTGTATATAATTCATCTCCGAAGTCCCTCATTATTCACCCTACACGTACACCTGCAATCAATCTCACTAAACATTTATCGCATGCATGTAGACATGACACTCCCTAATTGCAGGGAGCGTGGAGACTCGGGCAGACGCACGGAGCTCGTACGGTGGTTTATTTTCATGACTGACGCCATTTGCGTGGATGGACATTTCGACCGGCGTGTCCAAAAGGCCGTGCACAAATTTACACGCCTCAATCACACCCAAGCACTCCGATATAACTCGCTTGGCTATGATTCGTTAGTAAGGATATGAAGTGGCAAATGTTCTGCATGCTATCTTTCGCAGGGTTTTCTTCAGCAATTTGATTATGTCACTTTTTTTGTCATTAATCGGCTTACTCGATGAATATTTGCCCAAAACCTGTGGACGAATTTACACGCCTCAATCAGACCTCCTGTATAAATTGTCTGCAATGATTAATTCGGCTCGTTACAATGTGTATGTAATTGCTATTTCTTCTAAATTGATTACAAGTTTTGTTTTTAATTTACCCATGGTAAATTGAGAGTCAGATTGTTACAAAATTATTTGCATTAGTTGATAACTTAGTACAATAATTTAACGTTAATTTTAATATTGTTTTTATAATTTTCAAAACTTGAACTTTTCATACGGTAACTCGCAGCTCAAAATATAAAATTTCCGCAAAGTATATTTAATTATTCTTCGAAATTCAGTAAAAAGTATCCCCAATTTATCCGAAAAATATGATTTGTGATTATTTAGTTTCAGAAATTTTCTTCCCTCCTTCACACTTTACGCTTTCCTGCTTTCCTCAATATTCTCTAAACTAATTACGATTTAAATATAGTCAATTTGTGTTAATGTTCACATAGAGTTCTCCATTTGCACACGCAACCCGTGCTCATAATAGGCAATGGCTACTTTTCCAACTCTAATGAGCATTGACATTTGCTGCAACTACTAATTCGCATTCTAGTAAATGAGAGCAACCAAGTAGTTTGTGCACTCGAGATTTCAGAGTTATGTTTTAAGTGGTTTTATTATATTAATATTTTCTATTTGCATAATTAACGCTAATTTGACTTCTTGTGGGTATGCCAATTCTCTTCCCACGTCGCATTTTCGGTAATGAGTAGACGGGGTGCAGATGAGTTCTGGGAGAAATTGTATCGTGGGAATTCACGAGTTCGTCTAAATTTTCTTTCATATTTCCAATCATTTAAGTCCCTAAATAAAAAATAAATCAGTTTTATCACATTTTAAATACTTTTGGCATTCAAAATAAGATAGAATTCTTATAATTGTGGAAAGACAGCAATGCTTTCAAAAACAAATGCAAATATTTTTATAGAAGACTTGTTTAATCGAGGCGCCTGAATTATGCTCATATTTCTGCACTTATCAGAGATTAATAAGTATTACAAAAATACAAATCCAGCACATGATTATTCATCAGAGGTAAATTTTCCTTGCCAAAACGTACGCGTTTTAAATTTTTTTATTACGGTAACCAATTAAATGTATTGAACAATAAACTTTTATAAACGCACATTAGCTTACTGTGAGGGCCAAGGCGAAAAATTGTAGTATTGATGAAATTTCGTAAAAGGAAGGAAAAAGTAAGGAAAAGGTCTGATAATATTAATAGTGGGTAAAACCCTTAGTGTTTTAAATATAAAGAGTTTGAAAATTTCGAAATGTCAGAAGTTTTTATTAAATTCAGAACTATACCATTGTTACAAATTCTCTTTCTTCTATTCTAACGAAAATTTCAGCCATTTTCCAGAAACTATCACAGGGGCTTCTGGTAAAGTTCCTCACAAAATTTAAATATCTTATCTCCGGAATGACACAACTAGATTTTACTACTGATGTATTTATCAGGGTTCAGTTTAAAAACTTATTATGTGACAAACTTATGCGTGACACATCCATCCATTTATATAAATCGATTTTCCGATACAAAATTCCATGTATCTCTTCTCCACCTGCATCAATCTTAACCATCTTTGATCAGCACTTATATATCTCAACCCAGACGTGTGTGCGAAGAAACTAATTACCGATTTCTAGATAGCAATAGTTTCACTGCAGAGAAGCATTATCTAAATACTCAATCTGAGACTTTCATTGTTCATAGACCTCAGAATTTCATGTCCGTGTGCTCCAAATATCCAGCCGATAGCAATTATTTATAGTTTTTGCTAAACATAGTAAGTCTTCAAGGAATATCGAACAAGCCTGACTTATACATCAAAGGGTATTTGTTCAGAGGTAAAGCTTCGTAGACTCGTAGGTTTTAGGTTCGATTTTTGTCGGACGCCGTTTGTCTACCCCAGCGAATTATTTGTCTCGGGCGTCTTCACTGGGTGCATAGAAGTTTTTAGGTCAGCTGTAGTGATCTTCCTTTCCCGTGGTTTTCTCCTATCGTCGGAAGAGTATGTTAAACGTTGAGGAAAGAACGCTTATAAAAATCATGCAGAAATAATTTTGGTTTAAAAGCACAAATTTCGAAATTTTCAAAAGTTATTTTAGTCTTCCAAGAACTACAATAATTGAGATAGAGATTTGTCCTCTTAATAAAATCTTTTCTTCAAAAATATTTCTTTAAATAATGTCATGTAAACGTTTTTCAAAATATGAGTAGTTTTCGCAAACTTTTAGTGAGCATTAAAATTAATAATTCGAGAAAATATGTGGCTTGCTTGCTCCACTGGCTTCCCTTTCTGTCCCTATTTCTGTCCAGAGATGGGGTTAATGTGCCATTCCCGTATGGTCCATTCCAAATGATGCAGACAAACCTGGTGTGTACAGCGAGTAGGGGGATTTGACTGAATTCGGCCTTAACACCAAACGAAAAATACGAACATTTAACCTAGGAAGTCAGTGGCGGATCCAGGGGGGCCAGGTGGGCCATGTCCCCCCCCCCAAAAAAAAAGGTCGAGAGATTTCTTTTGTGACCTTCCTATATTTGACAAAATTGATTTAAACGTTTATTTACATTAGAAGTATATAATTATTTAAACAAAAATAATATTATATACTACGTACTTACGCTACAAAAACAAATACAATTTAGCAATAAATTATTATTATTATTTTACAAAAATCTTTAATGGCCCCTCAAAAATGATCGACTGGATTCGCCCCTGTAGGAGGCCTAGGTCACATCTTTTCTAAATGGATGATTCAGGAGGCCGTGGAGCAACCCAAAAATGACTCTTCCGTCATTCGATTCGTATTTTTAAAACGCATACTAGCGTGCTATGTGTGTCACGGCGGGAAATGGGCGGCTAGGACGCTTGTCATACCGTCACAATTTCGTCGTGTAGTGTTCTCCAGTAGTGGTCTCCAGTCTACTCTAGATAGCGTTTCAAGAAGCTAAACTAATAAAACTTAAATATATAAATTAATTATTATTAATTTAATTTGTATTTAAGATTTTGTTTAAATATTTTATAATTTAAATATTCATCAATCTATAAAATGAATGCAATCCGATTAAGCAAATCTTCCCATTGCTTGAGCATCCTTCTTCAGTAACATTGTTTTTACCGTGATTTATTGAGGGAAATGAAACAGAAACTTCCTAAATCTAGGTTGCGTAGAGCACACAACCATCACACTGATGACATATACCTAATTTTCCCCATACCATGTTTCCATTTGGCTACCATATAATTCGGAGGAGGAATGTGTTAGCAAACACGACCATAAAGGTGAGGATCAAGTAAGACCCGGCGACAATGACGCGACCCGGAGACGAGACGTGTGAGATCGGCGGCGGCGGCGGCAAGGTTGTCTCCGAGTCTCCGCGGCTTCCTTTTTACTTCGCTCTAAACGCGGCAAAAAGTCCTCCCTATTAAGTGCTATAACAACAAACATACGTGCAAGAAGACGGCGTAATTGCCGGTCATAAACTGCTTGTAGCCGAGGTGGGGACAGGCGGCCGCCGCGACCCACGGGGCCCCCTTCGCAGACAGCGCGCGTCTGTGCGTCCTCATTCAGACGCTTTGCGCCTCGCGGGTCCAAGGTTCGACTCCCTCTGAGTGCCAACCGTTTTGTAAAACGACCCTTGAGGTGAATAAGTTTGAACTAACACCAGGACCATGTTGGATTGTTCGTTGAAGATTCCGGGCACGTCAAATGCTAAGGTCATTAGTCCCGTAAATGTAGCGCATGCTGTTATCGCGAGGCGGCGGTTATGTTAGCCCATTGGATGGAGAGATCCGACGTCGACCTAAACGTTAACACGCGAGGTTTGTCCCTCAACCAGGTATCTCCCATCAGCGGGTCACCACCCGAAGCTGTGAGGTATGACACGTCTTCCAACGCGTGTGGTAGTGTAATGCATGTAAGTGTGTGTGTGTGTGTGCGTGTAATTAAGGGTTGAAAATAGGACAAGAAAGAAGAAGGGAAGATTGCGATCTGTCCGTGGTCCGTTTGTTAGGGTACTGCTCTGGCATTCGCCTGGTGTTGATCGGAGAAAAGAAGGAAAACTACCGACCAGAACAGTCCTAGAATTCTCCTCCAGACAGCTAGTGATGCGGTTCTCTTTCAGATTTACGATGTTTAGGCATATGTTGTTGTAGGTAAGTTCAATCAATTTCGGCAGTTGCATAACTAGCTTGATCATCCGCTCCCAGAGGGTTGTAGTGAACACACATCAGATTTTTGTACTTCAAGTCCTTCTGCTGTTTTCAGTGCACAAAAGTGTTTATTCCTTTCAAGTGAGACAATGGAGACATTTCTAATTTATGTACACACTACAAGAAATATAAATGTTCCTGAATGCCAAAACATTGAACTATTTTACTGCATTTCTGCAATAATTATGTTTTTCTAACGAATGTATATCTAAAGCATAAAGTGTGTTCTTACTTATTCAACTTCTATTTGACATTATCAAATAAAATCAAAGATGGAGTGACAAAACACAACATACAATTGGTCGACAACGACTCTCCTTATTCGTCAAGAACAATTAACTATCGTGCAACTATTCATTATTTCAATATACAGCTATGACAACAGGTCAAGAATTCGAACTCTGGACTGTAAGCTCTATCTTTTATTGCTCAAGCTCAATTAACAAAGTTTTTTATAGTTCCCTTTTCATTACAAAGACATGAAGTCCTCTGCAATAAATACTCTATTCGAACTTATAATCACGGATATGAACGGACTGCAGTGATTTTCCATTCTACATTTAAAATTTGCTCAGGTGCAATCGAGAAAATCTCAAATACTCCATTGAAAGTTGTAATTTATCAAAGGAAAACGTCAATTCTTTCATGTAACCATGTTAATAATATTCACTTTGATGAAATGCAACATAATTAAATTACATATCGCTATTATGGCCAAGTATTATATAGGTTTTAAATTACAACGTTCTAAGAACGAATTAACATGTCGCTTTGTTCAACTCGTCAATCATGTTTCTTTCAGCTGAAAACGACAGCGAAAGCACCAATGTTTCTGAATCTTCCAGAAAATAGTAGGCATAGTTCTTTCATTATAAATACATATTACGAGCAATATTTCAAATGTATCCAGAGCATCCACCTCAAAGAACAATTAACTTCAACAAGAAAGTGGAAAAATTGGAAATCGGGAGCTAATAGCCATATGCGAAGATTACATTTGTCTAAAATTTGTTGTATTGAATGTGCGTATCTTTCTAGAAATGACAACTTTTAAATCATGTCGAAAGCTTTGCCTCTACGTTTCCAGTTATTCCACAAGATTATTACTACTTATTGCATAAATTTTTTTTTTAGCTAATACATCGATTCACCGTAATTTGCTTAATTTTCACCGATTCAGAAATCATTGGTACAAACAGATGAGATAAAACTCAAAATAAAATTTCTCAATAACCTGAAACTTTGTCTTTCCCAAATCACCACCTCGGCTAGTAATTCGCTCATATTCGTACCCTTGAGAAACCCAAGCGCACTGCCCAGCACACACGGCCTCGCTGTACAGCCTCTTCAAGGCCGCCTGTTTTCCTCCGCTGCCCGCGTCTTGCGCTTTGCGCCTCCGCGTGGTGCAGCTGTCTGCGTCGCCCTGCGCGAGCCTCCTGACACGGCGCCAGCGGGGTCGACGCCAGACGGCTGCAGTGACGGCGGCGTCGGCAGCGGCGGCAGCGACGAGGGGGCTTCACTACAAGGGCTTCGCGTTGTGGACTTTACGTTCTTCAGCTGTCTCCCACGCCGACGCCGGCTCCTTACGGAGGTCTCCGGTAAAAGAATGCGACGTCGATGTCGATGATTTCAAAACATGAATGTTCAATGAAATCATCAATGAATTTATGAGTAATATCAAATTTTGAAGCCGATGTTTTTTTTAACATCGATGTTTCGTGTTCGATTTTTTTTGCGTTTCGATGAATGATCGCAACATCGAACGAGTTAAGTGAACATGTGCAATTGTAGAGGCTCGGAACTCCTAAGCATGTGTGCGTTCGAGAAGCACCGAATTCGTTTATTAAAAGAAACGGTTTCGCTCAAGCGCTCGCAGACTAGACACCGTACGACGCCGGACGACGCCGGACAACGCCGGACAACGCCGGACAACGCCGGACAACGCCGGACGACGCTCGACGACACCCAACGGCGGACGACGCCCGACGATGTCCGACGACGCCGGAAGACACCGGGCGACGCCGGACGACGCCGGACGACGCCGGACGACGCCGGACGACGCCGGACGACGCCGGACCGGACGACGCCGGACGACGCCGGACGACGCCGGACGACGCCGGACGACGCCGGACGACGCCGGACGACGCCGGACGACGCCGGACGACGCCGGACGACGCCGGACGACGCCGGACGACGCCGGACGACGCCGGACGACGCCGGACGACGCCGGACGACGCCGGACGACGCCGGACGACGCTGGACGACGCCGGACGACGCCGGACGACACCCAACAACGCCCGACGATGCCCGCCCGACGCTGCAAGACATCGGGAGATGCCGGGCGACGTCGGGCGACGCCGGACAATGTCGGACGATGCCAGACGACGCCCGAACGACCCTGAACGACCCTGAACGACAGTGGATAACATCAGAGGACGCCGATGACACGAGATGATACCGGACGGGCGGCGCGATTGTCACTTAGGAGAACTCAACTTCCATGATCGTGGTTTCCATTCAGTTTCTCAATGCTTCTGAGAGCTAAAACTTACATGGTTCTTTGCTGCTGGACTGGAAGAATTATTTTAGACTCTATTTGCATGCTTCCTCTCAATGAAGGACTCTGAAGTTTTAAGAGACTGGAATGCTCCGTCTCGCTTCCATAAGAACGCAGACATTGTGTATGCGTGTGTTCGCTGAAACTCCGGAATCGTCGTAAGAAGGAAGCGTGTAAATTGGATCTTACTCCCACTCCTAAATATCATGATAAGTGTTAATTTTGTTGACAAAATAAATATTTTCACAAAGACAGTCGGTTGTTCCTTGTAAATTTGCAGCGTGTCTGATTAAAAACCCTTAAGGCGTCTCCACATTTTCGGCATTCGCCGAGCAGCGAGGTACTACTCGCACAATTCCGCACAGTCGATGTGTTCGGCCAATGTTTGCTTCCTTTGACGTGTCCTGAAGATCGACACGCGATAGCGCGAGCGGCGAATGATCGTCACTCGGCAAATAGCAGCGATCTTCCACGCTTGTTGGGAATCTGCGAGTGGTTACTCATTACTCGCCAAATAACGTATGTATGGAGCCACCTTTAGTCATAAATGACACCTCTAAGTACAAATCTAAAGGCGACTCCTCACATGGGTATGGAGGGCACAGAGGTTTCGCCTGCAGTCATTGCGCTATCACTCGTCTCCTAAGATAACGGCTCGCTGTACGGAGTGGATTGGTGCTTCCTTCTTTCAACTAGTCTCCCCGAAACCGGTAGATCTCTGGATCGCGCTCTAAGAGGCTGACTTTTTTATTCTTCTGAGCTTCAGACCTGGCAATATCTGTTGTCTCTGTATCCAGAGAGTAGCGCATTCCTTTGCTGCACCGATTACTTCATTTTATATCCAGACAGGAAATTTCGAACTATGTGGTACTGTTTTTGGGTAAACCATCCATCTAACCTAAACCAAAATTAATTTTCTTGACTATCTCCATAATTTCTTCCATAATTATCGTTTCTCTTCAACTCCTCAATGCTGTCTGCGTAAGGTGAGAGGATATTAAATGACGGCGGTTGCGACAATCTTTTCTGTCTAGGGGCTCTAGCTATCTCAGAAGGCAAGCAGATCAAGGACTGTCGGTGCCTCTACAATACTTTGCGCAAAATGTGAGCTGATCCCAATAAAACAAGCCCCGTACTTCCCTGTCTTGAAATATCTGGAAGTTAATTCAAGTTCTTACACAAATTTTGCGTAAAAATTCCAGAGCTCCGATAACTATCGGGACAACCTGTGCTTTTATACCCCGCATTCGGTTGATCTCGATTTCCCACTCTTATTAAAGACGTTTGTCCGTCTCCTTGGTTACGACCTTTTGATCGCACGGCACAGCAGCATCTACAAGTAGACACGTTTTTTTCTCCAAATCCCGGATAACATCTCCGGTTTATTTGTCGCTACCGAGCGATCAGTTTGAAATTGTTGGTCATACAATATTGTACACAGTCCAACAGATGGCACCGTCATACTACTTTGAGCACGTGTTTGGAACTTTGAGGGCATTACAGATCTTGCAATGGAGATACCTACACAACCTACCATACCTTTTTAAGTATTCGGTCTTTGCTAGAATTGGATAAGGTGATACAATATGATCAACGATTTTTACTTGTTCGTGACAAATGCGGCGTTTATCTTCTTAGGAAATTTTGAGAACTGCTTTATAATAAAGTTTGTTCTCAATGCCTTATCTTGAGCAGCTATTACAACTGCATCCGATTATCGCTTCTGGCTTCCCCTTTTAAGCCATATAAATGATTCACCGTGATCTTCACCGTGTCCATTTTTGTTTTTAGATATGGAAATGGAATGGTTTGTCTCCCCACGTTTTATTTCACTTTTTTTCAATAGGTGATCCTACGACCACGCGAACGCATCACTCATACCCACCGAGGTCCAATCATGTTCTCCTAGGGACAAGTGCCCATGGCCTTTTTGGGGGGCGATCAGGCCTTTTATGCCGAATCAAGTTTTACACCCCAGGGTTGTTAGCCCTGGGGGATAAAGTATGATGGTGATGATGATGAAGGGCGAATGGACAGACACAAAAATACACATCACAAACACACACAACCATGCCCAAGGTCGGATTCGACCCCACGATCCGTCGGTCCGAGACCACTCTGCCTTAGTGATTTAGGCTAACCGGATCGACCAACATTTATTTTTATTATTATTATTATTATTATTATTATTATTATTATTATTATTATTATTCCATTACATCACGACTAAAGATGTTATGAGTCGGCTGAATATAAAATCTACTCCAGGTTGCAACCAGCTACCTAAGGAGTAGATCTAGGGACTATCGGTGCCTCTACAATACTTTGCGCAAAATGTGGGCTGTTCCAAATAAAGCGATTTCTTGCACTTCCCAGTCCTTTGAATTACCTGGGAGTTTAGACAAGTTCTTACTCAAATTTTGCGGAACAAATCCCAGAGCTCCGATAACTATCGGGACGACCTGTGCTTTTACGCCCCACATTCGGCTGATCTCGATTTCCAAACTCTTGTATTTAAGACGTTTCTCTGCCTCCTTGGTAACGACGTTTTGATCGCAAGGTACAGCAACGTCGATAAGTAAACACGATTTTTTGGCCAAATCCCGGATAACCGGTTTGTTTGCCGCTATCGTGCGATCAGTTTGAATTTGTTGGTCGTACAATATCGTACACAATCCAACAGACGTCACCGGTTTCGGTGAGTGTTCGTACCACTTGGGGCATGTGTTTGGAACTTCGAGGGCGGTACAGATCTGCCAGTGGAGGTAGCTACACACCCTGTCATGTCTTTTAAGGTATTCGGTCTTTGCTAGGATTGGACAAGCTGAGACAATATGATCAATGGTTTCTACTTGCTCCAGGCAAATGCGGCATTTGTCATCTTGGGAAATTTTGAGAACCGCTTTATCATAATGTCGTGTTCTCAAGGCCAGATCTTGGGCAGCTATTACAAGTGCTTCCGATTCTGACTTCATCCTTCCCCTTTTAAGCCACATAAATGATTGATCTTTATTGATCTGCAATTTGTCCATTCTTTTTAGGTATTGACCGTGGAGTGGTTTGTCTCTCCACGATTTTCTTTAACATTTTTTGTGTCTCACACTTCATGTTTAGCAGCATCAGAAGTTCAGTGTCTGTGTTATTCGACGTGTCTTGCCTAGTTTTCTTCGCAATGTTTCTTGCTACACTAACAATGCCTCTGTTTCCCATTCTTCGGTCAGATTTCATGACCTGCCTCATTAGAGGGTCGTCTTGATGGCTGACTACATACTTACCCAACCCGACTATTGCGTTGTGCCAGGAGGCCTCAATTTTTTCTGAGGCCTCTTCCTCCTTCCTTACGTGACACATAAAGTCTATGTATATCAGCTCGAGGGTGGGAAATATGATGCATTGTTAGCAGTTTTCTGGTTTTTCGATCCGTGGTGCGAATTTCTTGCTCAGTCCAGTCCACTAGTCCAAAACTGTATTCGGCTACAGGTACCGCCAAACTACCTATTGCAGATATTTTATTCCTGGAATTCAGAGCGGACTGCAGGTCCAGTCTCACTCTCCTAGAACACTCCCTACGAATTCTCTCTTTCATTCTGTCATTCGAGATGGTTTCACATTCTTCAATGCTTATTATTATTATTATTATTGTTATTATTATTATTATTATTATTATTTCCAAGCTGCGTGCTTGGGGTGGTTGCGAAGCTGCCATTGTCGCCCTACGGGAGCCTCCCGCTCCGGCGGCCGCAGGTTTGACGCTGGACGGCGTCGCCGCGTCGCGTCGCTGGCGTCGCTCGCGGCGGCCCCCAGGGACCTGTCGGCTGGCGGGCGCCTCGTGTTACGGTCGTTAGAGGCGAGCGAGCTTTCTTTCTAGGAACTGCCCGCGCTAGGCTTCCCGGAAGCAGTCGGTCGACACGGTCCGCGCGGCGGGAGGCGACTGCGGTGTCTCTCCTTGCTGCAGGTGAAAGAAGCATGCAGTGGACCGTCTGTAATAGCTGGAGACGGGCAGCCTTGGGTTAAAACACGGGCTTGAAGGTGCGCGTGACATCTGGAATATGATGAAATGTCTTACAAGTGTCCTCAAGGTGCGGGGTTTCTTGAAGAAATAATATGATACGTGGTTGTTTCGTGAAAGGCTCTATCATACTCCTGTAATACACTAATTCCTGACAATTTGTAATCGCTAGAATAATTATAGAGCGGTTGAAACTTTGAAACTTTATATGGTAATGTAGACTTCATAGTGATAGTTTTTTATCCTCAGAATACATTAAATAATTTACTTCAAGAAAATTGTTTACTGATATAGTAATCTTCAAATCCTGAGCTCACTTGAATGCGTTATTAAAAAATACCATACATGATCTACATATTCAGTGAATCTCCCATCACACGGCCAACGAAGCTTTAATTAGACAGTTAAGTATCAATGTGTTTTAATTGATAACAGACTTATCAGATGCGAATTGATATAAAATTGTGTAATTAATTTGATACTCAGGATCATTAGAATTCTTTGTCAAATGTAACAAATGAAAACTATCATTAGGTGTCAGCGTCTTCACAAACACAAACAAGAAACAGATGAATCAATTTCAAACAAGAGTAGTCACTTTCAAAGCCATCGCAGTTATATGAATCTTTGTTAACCGGACGAAAGGGAATTTGGAAGAAGAGGATCAAAAATGACACATTCTTTAACATTTGTAATTCTTGAATAAATTTTAAATAGACAATAAATGACTGGAACAATTTACCCACGGAAACATTTAATACGGTCGCGAGGAAGTAGTAAATACATTTAGAAACATAGTAAAGCCACAGAATGGCACAGGACTTTCTCGCACTAGTTTCTTTCTCTTATCTCTTTGGTTTAGGTTAGATTTTTGGTATTGACCCATCCTCTTCCCTACTGTTACCTACTAGCACCTCAAAACACTTTTGTTACAGTTTTTTCAATTTTTAGGTCCGCTACTAGTAGAATTGAAATATAACTTTTAAAATATTATAGAAGAGTAAAGCATGGTGACTGTACTTGCAAATTTTTATTGGAAAATTTTCAACCGCTCTTTAGAAAATGCTGTTTCTTAAAATGCCCAAATATGAGATCATTTTCAGAGAAGAAATTTTCGAAAAACTCCATAAAACATCTGAAGTACTCGAGTTCACAAATGCAATAACGTACAAGCTGTCCCGGGATGAGTCGCGTCGGCCGGAACGTCATAGACTCATGAAAGGCATGGAAAACCTGATAACCGAAACGTCAGCTCGACCGACTGCAAAGTGGCTCATCCCGGTCAGCCAAGTATCAAAGACTCCGGTTGTAGGAGCCTACAAATCCACACTGTAACGTAAATAATAACGACATGAGAGATATTTAAAAAAAACGACGAGAGTTATACTTAAAAACTTACATTTGTGTAATTTTTAAAAGCTCAAAAGAATATAGGAAAATGACATTGATGCCATATTATTTAGGGCATTTAGCTCAACGCTTATTATAATGGTAGTACAAGAAAATTTGTGACACCCATTCTTGGATGTCTCAAGAAACACGTTGTTTTCTGAAAGTTTCTTCGAAGTGCCTGAAACCTCTTCTACTTACGCGAAAGGCACACAGTGTATTGGCCTATACCACGCAAGTTACCGTTGGAAGCATCGAAGTTATCATGAAAGACTACCAAAGAATTCACGCCATATTTGTAAGGACTGGCCGATGGCATATTTCCATTGTTTTCTCTAAAATAGTCGTCCTTGTCATTCTGACGGACGAGTCACTAACACATTTTCAGATGAGTTACGACAGTCTGTGATATAACAGTGAAAGATGGTGACATTTGTGTGAATGTGTAAGACAAACTCTGTTTGAATGTATTGTTTACTACAAGACTTAACTCTGAAAAATGTAATATATATTTATATATTTTTAAATTTAACTTGAATTCCTACATTCACGTACTGATTATGTATAAAATTACAAATAACTTGCTACAATAGTGATCACACTGCTATTATTGTGAAGATGTAAAGAAATCAAAGATGTGTAGGCCTTATTATGAAGATGGGAAAGATCAAAATGACCATCATCCTCTTGACTTCCACAATTTGTTCCTCAGAAACTTCAACCTTTGTTCTTCACAACTACGTTTTTACCTCTTCGCTGTTTACTACAACACTAAAATGTATACTGACTAACCACGGGAACTTGCAATGTCAAGTATCTCAACGTAATGTATCTCAAACACGCGAACACTCTCTAACACCTCACTTATGCACCCGCACCAATCAAGAACGGATAAAGCCAAGGCAGCGTACATTACTATTGACTGAACTAAAAAGAACTACTCACTGTCATGTTTGGTTAATTGGAATTTCTCTCTTAAGTATTTTCTGGGGACACCTTCGCTTGCTCTCTTAGTCTGAATTAGTGAAAAACTACTGATTGACAGTGACTATTCATTGATGGTGTCAGTTATAACCCTGCCACTGACAATCAGTGAATTGAACTTAACAAATCAGTGAAAATCGGGTCCACTTTTTGAATCAGTGAAACTTCACTGTTGAATCACAACAGCAGCACGTGAACGACTGAACGATCAGTGAGCGATGGTGGCGCGGCACTTTTACCACTGACGACTAGTGAAATGCTGGCGGTCATTATGAAAAGATTCGCGTATTCGCTACACATTTCGACTGAAGATATCAGTGACTTCGGCTCTCCCTGGTTCAATCAGCGACAATTTCACTTATTCAGATTCAGAGAGTGGGAAATCTACGTTGTGAATGGATAGCCACTAATTTTTTCTTTGGAATGAACGAAGTGGCAGTGGCCAAATGAGCCTCCCCTGACGAGGAAGCCCTGGTTTCCCTTGATATCGTTCAGAGCGCGCCCTCCCCCCTGCACAGGGCCTGCCGCATTTTCCACTCGCAAAAAGACCGCGGAGCGGGCGGACGGGAACAAACGGCAGATACGATATCGGGACGTTCCTGAAAGCAACGTGCCCTGACATTGAAATATTAAAAAACGCACGTCGGGCGCATACATTAGCGATAAATGCATGCACGTGCGATAACGCGTCGCGGTATGAACACAGCCGCGCGCCAGACAGGCGCGGGTGTATTAGGCCCCGCGCGTCCCGTCGCGACGCAACGCAACGCCGCCGCGTCCGCCTCAACTAGCGGGAGCGCGCGCCGAGCCCCGCTGACACGCCGGGGCGGGGGCGGGTGGCCTGACGACAGCGCAGTGGCGGGCCAGAGAGCGGCCAAAAGGGACGTTGGCCAGTCGTCCGGTTCGGCATTTATGTGAAACCTAACTTAGAAAGGGTCCATCCGTTCTTGGGACACATCGTAGTCCCTTCGTTGTAGTTCTTGTTTTTGTTGTTGTTCTTCTTCCTCTTCTTCTTCTTTTAATTATTATTATTATTATTAATATTAATATTATTATTATTATTCTATATCACGACTAAAGGTGTTATGAGTAGACTGAATATAAAATCTACTCCAGGATGCAACCCGCTACGTAAGGAGAAAATCTAGGGGCTGTCGGTGTCTCTACAATACTTTGCGCAAAATAGCTGTTCCAAATAACGCTATTTCCTACAGTTCCCAGTCTTTTGAATGACCTGGAAGTTTAGCCAAGTTTATTATTATTATTATTATTATTATTATTATTATTGTTATTATTATGTATTTTTGGATCGACTGTCCTACTTTGCTGGCTAGCTAACGATGTCCCCCAAGACTGGACTTGGTTCAATTCCCACGCTTGGGGGGGTAAGAGAGGCATGTGGAGAACATGTATTTCCTTCACCTTAACTGGCAAACCCCGCCTACCACAGCTTTTCTTCATCACACGTAACAGTTACAGAAACCGAGACGATTTTAAAAGAAAGCTACAACCCTGTTTTTTGCCTCTACCGGGAATCTAATCCGGGATCACACCACAAGAAATTATTATTATTATCATCAACATCATCATCAGCATTATTATTATTATTATTATTATTATTATTATTATTATTATTATTATTATTTGAGTAGAAAAGCCTGGGAGAAAGCAACATGCCGTTTTAATTTTTTTTTTAATTCTGAATTCCTTGCAACAATGAAACATTTTATCAATATTTAAAATTAAAAATGTTTCACATTACTGCAGAGTTTAAATTTAAACAATTTATCGAGATACCTTAAAAGGCGACGTATGTAACAAGTAAACTGAAGAATTTTTCTTATTATTCTTATACACTTACCCCTTATAAAATGTTTGATCTATATTAATATCAATTATATAAAATATCTGACTCTACATCGACATTAACAGCTTTTGATTTTTAAACAATGTGTTTTCTTTAGTTTGATGAACGTTTGATGAAATACTCTTAATATTTTCTAACTTCCTTTACCTGGAGAAATGAACTGACGAATAAAAGTGAATTCTTCGGCTCAAATGAAGTAACAGTGGCCAAATGAGAGACAGAACATGACAAGATAAAAAAATCATTAAAATAATACATTCTATTTATATCGAATTTCAATTCCACGAACGGAAAATTGAATTTCAATTCCTAGAACTTGGTATCTGGCGCAATAATCGCTAAGCTACGGTTGTCTCCGATTAATTGGGAATTCGTTATAGCGAGATTCTGGTCAGTTGATACTTTTCATCAACCAAACTCTTAGCATATCTCGTATGAATTCGTCATCTGTCACCGTCTGCTCCCCGTGCGTCTTCACTGTCATCTGTTTCCCGATTTCTCTCCTGATAACCTAAACATTCTGTCTGCGACTGATCAGCACGTACACGCGTACGTTACATGACATTCGCTGACGTATTTTAATTATTCTTCAAAATACTCTACTGGGATATCGACTTAATACAACCAAACGGGAAACGAAATTCCAGTTTTAACGGATGACAATCGTTAAAGGTTTTACAGTTCGCCCTCCTTTAAGAACAATCCAAAAAAATGAGGTGACCAATGAGGTGGCTTGTCTGCCAGATAAAGATGGCAGATGAGTACACCTAGTCCAAGGGAAAGTATATCCTATTTATGTGATTTTTCTTTAGCCTTTAATAAACAAGAAGTCAGGTCTTGAAACATCTCTCATTGCACTTTTCAAAACTGCCATTCGCCCTCTACTTACTTATTGGTGCTCTGTTTGGGGAGGAGCTGCTCCTTCGGTACGCAAAGCGCTCCAAAGGTTTCAAAATAAAATCCTTCGCACTGCGGTAAGAACACCGTGTTAAGTTTCAAACAATTAATTGCACAGACAGTTCGATCTTTCCACATTTGAACATTACATAAAACATCTGTCAAATATATTCTTTAATTCCTTATCATCCTCCCTAGCTACTATCACATTCGAGTTTGGAAAAATGTATAAGCAGCACAGAATACAATCTAGATTCCCCAAAAATAAATGTAAACCGTCATAAAAGAAAAACTTATTAAGTTAATGAAAGTTCCATATGATTTTCAGACAGTCGTAATATTTATTCAAAGACACACATATAACTTAAGAATTGAACAAGAGACAATCTATAGTTCAACTTTATCAATTCTAAGTCAAGCTCATTATCTTCCTACGCCTACTTTTTGTAAAAGTTAATACCTGAAGACAAAATCTAATCCCCTCTTCTTTCGTTCTCCTTTCGTGGAAATTACTATTGATTATTTGAGGCCTCCAGTTGTCCTTGAAATGAAACGTTAGTGCTGTGTATATTAGGTTACTCCTCTTTTCCATTTTGTATGCGCTTACCAAATTGTAAAAGAAAATGTAAAATAAAAAATGTGATATTTCTTATAAAACTGTTTTATTTTTCGAAAAGTACTGAACGACACACCGTCGACATCACAAATAACTTTATTGATTGGCGATAAATCTCGACTTACGTCTCAGTTTTTAAACTTCAACGAGTCAACTATTTGCTCTGTATCGAACTAATGACGTTAAAAACTATTTCGAGGAGTAAACGCACTCCGAAATTACTCCAGGCGGCACAAATTCTACCTAGGCCTTCGGGACAGCTTGCCCAACGCCATGCGTACCGTGGCGTCGTGGTAGCAAAATGAAGACATAGACACGAGCTCTATTTATAATCCGCTTATTTACAAGATTTTTACAAATCTGTATAGGTCTGGGGTTGTGTTCGCTATCTACCTCCGATACTCCCACGCACACTGCTCCCATCCCCTGGCCAGTGCATCCTCCACCCAGACGCTTTACAGCGCCGGTGCCTGGGCACCCAGTGCAATGTACTCGCCGTGTCACGATGAATAGACGTCCGCCTTACGGGGTAGCAGTTGCGTCCGCACTATAGATGTACTCTGAAAGCGAAGTCCCATACCTTCTGGCATCTCTGCTCACTTACTTTTGGCGGTCGCGTGAATGCCCCTATACTGCGATTTTCGTGACTTTGTCCCTGACAGGAATCAGTTGTTTCGCTGCCATCCAATCAGGAGCTTATATTTCGCGACAGTGGCGTCACTATGGTGACGTTTAAGCTCCCGATTGGATGAAATCGTGAACAGCTGATTTCTGTCAGGGACAAGGTTTCGAGAATCACAGTATAGCCTCTTGGAGAGAGAGAGAAAGAGAGAGAGAGAGAGAGAGAGAGAGAGAGAGAGAGAGAGAGAGAGTGACCGCTTGTCCAACACATGCACTCTGCACTCCCACGGGTTGTCACTCTCCACTGCCCTGTTCACCCTTCGTCATGGGGGGGGGTCACGTCTCCTCCCTCAGCTGGCCCTGTTATGCGCCGCCTTTTGTTTATTCCCATGTGGCCGCCAGCCTTCCAACGCCCGCTAGCACGTTCGTAAGGCTGTCTGTCAACTGGTGACGTTACAGTACCTTCCAGAGGCGTCGCGTTTCATGAAATCCCTCATAGGTTGAGAACACAACTTCTTTTATTACGTTTGTTATTCAGGCAGGCAACTTTCATCTCTGGATGCAATCGTTTTCAGTCAATGGCGTTGACTGCGTACTACCATCAACGTATGCTGATATTGCGAACAGGAAGTGTCCTAATATTTGAGCATTTTCTTGCCTGTTTAACCGATATCTGACGAGTTCATCTGCAATCAGAGAAAACATGTTGGTAATCAAATACCGGTTGAGTGCTCTAGTTGCAAAAGAAACGACTTCGTATATTTAATGTCAAGATTGAAATGGTTTTTGGTATCTTTAGACGGACATATATAAATACTCTCAGCTGGCAACCGATATGTACAAAAATGATTATACCTTTATACAAAAACTCTATATGCAATAGGATGAGTATATTTAGGACTTCAAGTGGTCTACACGCCTAGTAAAGATATGCTGGCCAACATTCTAGAAAATAACTTAAATTATCTCTTTTGTTCTAAAAATATCTGTTAACAATGTTAAATTATAATTATTTTGCAGTTAATGCTTACGGTAATTTAACTTTCCAAATTTTTCAATTTGGACAAGTTTCACAAATAACTGAATTGAAGATATGTAAATTTGAAAAGCTTGATAATATTCAAGGCGCAAATATGATAAATTATCACAAATGAATTAGGTGTACACACGTAATTTAAATTTATTTACATTGCTTAGTTGTTGTGCATCTTTGTCGAAGAAATCAGGACAAAAGAATGTAAGTGTAAATTTGAATTCCCATCTATTCTAAATAAACCGAATATGAAATTTTGCCGTACCATAATTAAGAATTATAATGCGTATTATAATATACAATGAATGTTAATATGAAACTGAATACCTCACCTATAATAAAAACAAGAGATAAACTAAGAAAGATGTTTACAAAAGAGGAACAGAGAACTAAAACCTACAAAGGGATTAGGTGAATATTTGTATGTAATCTTATTTCGAAAGGCCTCATCTTCAAAAGTTTGTCTTGCCACATTTTCAAACAGCAATGAATAGACAATTAAGCCATAAAATATTCATGAGGAGATAAGGTTTTATAGAAAATAATGATATTAAAACGTATAGTATGAGTTTCTGTAGTGGTAAATGAAATGTCATACTCTTTCAAAAACCAATTCTTTGTTTTTCATCTTACTGTGAATCTTAATTAATCGTACATACAAAATTTAAAATAATTCTGTAGCGATCTCGGACTGAATGATCGCTAGTTCGAGTCCCGCCTTGGGCATGGTTGTATTTGTGTTCGTCCTTTAATCCTCATCATCACCATATCATGTCATCTTTACAGTTACCATAACGTTAAACCCATTAGTGGTCACTAATGACCTAGATGTTGATACGACCTTAAATAACAAAAATATGTTTTTCTTATCTTAAGATTTCTTTTTATCTCAAATTCTAGTCCCTTCGGTACAATTCTGCGTTGTTCAATAATAATTATTTAATTAGAAGTGAATAATAACTATTTAATTTAAAATAAATAATAATTATTTAATTATTAAACTCACTTGCGTTCTATAAAAATCATGAAAGGGGTATACTTTGCATGTCATTGTTTCTCTATATCACGGGGCTTGCTTGCATCTTGCTTGAAAGGATTTACTTTAATACATTGGCGCACCGAAGAGGAGGACTGTTTCGTGGGGCTTATCCCCCTCTCAGAAGCCGATGACACACATTTACAAATACGGTTTTTTATAATTTTCTATAGTCTGACAATGTCATTCAAGATCTCAATTGAATACTTTATAAAAACTATAAACCAACAAATAAAAACAAAGTTAAATTCAAGCGAAATGAACAATTCTTTATATGGAAACATTAAGCCCCGATGACACTACTTCTGTCCTCCGGCTAGGAAAACCCTGGTTGCGCCATCGTTCTTACGACATCTTTACAGGACTCTCTGAAGAATCTGACAATATCAGTCATGTTTACGTAATATTGAAACTTCTTTTAAAGCAAACAAGTGGAAAATCGGAAGGAGGAAGAGGAAAAGAAGAAAAAAGAAAAATATGACGGGGAAGGAGAAGAAAAAGATGGGGAGGAGAAGAAGAAGAATAAAAAGAGAAGAAGAAGGCGAAGAATATGAAGAAAAAGGAGAAGAAAGAGAAAGAGAAGAAGAAGGAGAAGAAAGAGGAGAAGGAGAAGAAAAAGGAGAAGAAAAGGGAGAAGGAGAAGAGAAAGAAGAAGAAAAAGGAGAAGAAGGAGAATCAGAAGAAGAAGAAGAAGAAGAAGAAGAAGAAACACAGTAAAAAAAAGGTTTATATATAAATGACATAGACAACACATCGCCGTGAAAGTTCCAAATACAACTCCAACTCGTCTGTACGCTGTCCTCATGTCCTCGGACAATCTCCGCGAAAAAGCGGCCGCGCAAACTCGATGGCGTGCGCACGACACTTTTTATCGGCGCTAATTGCCAGTTGTTAATACATTTTGGATATTTTCTGCCTGTCCGCTCTTGGGCCGCGCCTCCGGCCTTGGGAAGCGCCGACCACGACCTGCTGCAGGTGAGTCTGAACCTCGCGATGTAGACGGAACACCTGTTCCGAGTAAAAAGAGGGAACAACAAACTGTTAGATCTGCTCCGGGGAACGGACACATCTCGAAGCCTTTGGGAAGTTTCTAATCTTGGAGGCAGTATGCTATAGGTAGTGTTTGAAATATTAAAGTAATTATTTCATTATCTAAACTTTCATGATATTAGCTAACTTATTATTTTTTCTATATTCGTTCAAATCAAAACTAAGAACTTGAGATGATAATAATTAAATAAATCACTTGTTTATAATGAAATAAACGAACGTTAAGATTAATTCAAAGTAATTAGACCTTAATTTGGCATGGGCTAACGAAAACATAAAAAGCCTTAATGAAGCGCCGAATTTATTTTATGAGCAGTGTGGAGACCTGGATCTGTTTGCAAAGACCGAATTGGACTGATTACATGAGAAAATCAGAGGAATTCAGAGAAATATACTCTTTAATTGTATGAGAGAAAAAAATTACGGGTAATTAAAAAATCGGAGGGGCCTTGAAAGTTAAAATAGTATCGTCAAAAATTAGAGCGCAATAATTAATTTTGCTTTCAAAGACGTAATGACACGTTGGCGGAACATTGGAATACATGGTGTCACTGAAAGGACTGTTCAATTGTTTACAAATATTCTTAATTACGAAAAACTTAAAGGATTTATTTCCATGTGTGAAAGCATCATTTTATCGATGTACTCACGCAACATAATTACAAGTTGAAAATAAGTTACTAAGAGTCATGTACGGTTAATTAAGCCAACATACATTTCATGAATTTCTTTCTTACTGGATATATTTTTAAGGTACATGTCAGAGGAAAAAGATAGATACATTTTTAGCATTATATACTCCACACAATGTACACTTTCTTTCACTAACATGCTAACGTAACTGTATTAAAGACAAAAACAAGTTATTGCAGTCATTTCCAATGAACGATCCCCCTCGATAAATATCTTCAAAAGTTTTCTTTTCCCTTCATCATATACTTTTAAGACGAGTGCCGGAAGAAAAAAATCCCGATTGGAACCGGTAATCTGCCTACACACCCACTCCGTCCCTCCCGGTGCCGCAAGACGAATGAGTGCTAATGACACTGTGCGGCGAGCGGGGCGCTGGCCGTCGATACAGCCCGCCCGCGCAAATGTCATTAGACGCTGCCTGTGGCGGGCGCGGAGAGCCCACGGAGTTCTACGGTGTGCAGGGACAGCATTTGTGTATTCAGATTGATGGGTCGGCACTTGATGGCAGGTCATGTTCGGAGGGGACGCGTATGTGGGAATAAAATACGTTGCATGAAGCTCCGATGAGGTTTACTGGTTGCTTTCCACTCTTCGATGACGCAAGAAGTCATAACGATGCACATTAATAAGAAGCTCGCGAATTCATTTGAAAACTGGAATTGTTTTATTTTTTGTAGAGGGAAACACAACTTATCTGCATTTCTGTTCTAATTTATCTTGAAAATATGCACAAGATATTGAATATCAAAATTTTTCTCTTCTTTTTACCTAATTTTCCTTTCACTTAATTACGTTCTTTCAAATTTTCCATTTATTTCTTATCGAATTTTTAAATTTACTTTTAAAAGACAATATAAGTAATTGTTTTATTGTTCTCGCGCGAACTAAATAGAGTATGGTATTTTGAATGGTATGACTTTACACACAAATATCCTGGGAGACCACGTTGATCAAAATACCCTCCGTTTGTACGCGGTGTTGAGTTCTGGCAGTGTGTAAAACCTCTTATACTTTTCCACAATATCCCGTGAATCTTGCTTCTTAGAACCATAACCAACAAAATGTGATCAAACGTGAATGTGATTGAATAAGTGGAAAGACTTAAATTTTTATTTGCTCTGTAAATTTATTTAGATTTGCGCAAAGTTGTAAGCTGTTCGTGAAAGTGTTGTGATAATTGTGAAAAAAAATCAATAGCGCTAACACGTATTTACTTTTCATCATGCATTACACGAGTAACCACTTCAGTTAATACTTTTATTGGCTTACTATTGTCTTCCTAGTGATTCTGAGAGCCAAGAAGTCACTATTAATACAAATTATGCTTGTACTATTTTTTTCAATGTTATTTTGTTTCTATGCTACAATATTTAAGTATACTAGTTGGAGCCTAGAAAACATTTCGCTCTTTGTAAAAAATAATGTTGGTACCTATTTATTTATCAATAATAATCATATTTCATTGTGTATTTATAAATGTGTTATGTCTTAATCTTATGTATTGAAAGTGTTGTTATTTTTGTTGTACCATTAACCTTGAAGATTGAATTAAAATATTCGTCGATTTACATATAAAACGTCAGAAAATTGAAATGAGTTAACGTTTCCATTTGAACAAGGACCAAATCCCGTGATCCGGAATATTCTTTTTAAATAATAATTTTAAAAGTGATAATAGCTTAAAATTTTGTTCAAACTTGAAATGGCCAGGTTATGAACTACGCATTGCATTATAATCTGGATGCTGTGAGTGGGTGAACATTGTAAATTCGTATGTGTTTAAATATATAGTGTCATATTATATGTGTGTAAACATATGTGGACTTCTTAATGCACATTACAATACCAGAGCATTCAAGCACTTCTTTCTGCACTTTCGCTTTCTAATGAAATTTTTACGAAATCTATTTATGATTTTTTCAGTACGTCACTCTTTTTGTTATCTTGCAAGTATTTTACCACACTCGGTCCATACGCATTTTGCACGCAAAGCATTGTGGCGTATCTCCCCATTTGTGGCGGTAAAAGCCGTAGATTACTTTCAAGTACCAACAGAACGACAGGTCTCACATTCAAGAAAAATCTTGTCTGATTTCTGTTTAAGAGAGTTTATTTGTATGAACTATACAAAGAAATATATCTTGATGGTTCTATTATCGTTTACGCGCACGATTTTATTTTGATACTTAAACAACTTTAGTTGCACATGTATAAAATGAGTACTTTCCTGCAATAAAACAATAATAAGACAAAGAAGTATCCTAGACAAAACATTCGCTGATACTCGAGATGGAAGATCCAGAAATACTTCGTTAAGCAGTTCTAATGATTATAATAACTTTTTAATTGCTACTGTAAATTAATCAAAAATAAAATCTAAATTTATGAACAATGTGAATTAGACAATGTAGAAAATAAACGTTTTCTACAACCTGTATCTCTAATTGGGAAACGTGTTTATTTCTCCGTTACATGAACTTATTGAATTTTAGGGCTTTTAATTTCCAGTATAATTTTTCACAAAAAATGGCAGATATTACTCTACGTAAATATAAATAATTTTAATTATGTGTATATAAGTATAGTAAATATTTTCAAAATATTTATACCATTTTATAGATATTCAAAACAACTGAATTTTAGAGACACGAAACTGATACGGTAATTTTTTTCATGTTGTGAAAATGTCCCGATATATGTTCAAGAATCGTAAATGAATGTTTCGCGAGTTGTTTATATTTAAAAAGGTGATACTTTATTCGTCTTAACTCAAACAATTCTGGAATATTCGATTTATCAAACAATTAACAAACGATACTTTCAAAAATATCGTTAAAACTCATCTATCCCATTCCTTTCCTCAGAATTTCTAGCGTGAAGAAATAACATGTAACTGCGATGACGAACACAGCTAATGGATACTAATCGGAAGCTTCCACACATAACTCGAACGAGGTGGCAAAGATTTACCACCAGCATCTCCGTGCTTTGCGAAGCTAAATTTATTGTGGCCGACAGAGCTTTTAGTTCGTCGTTAACGACTTCTCCCGGAGAAGAACTCCGCCGTCGTGTCTCTTTTCCCGTAACGCGGCGTGTCGGAGCCTCCGTTTTTTGCCCTAATGAAAGTGCAATTCCGTGAAGCTAAACCTGCGACGGCTACGTCGCCTAGCGCAAGAGCCGAAAGACCCCCGGGCAAGTCTACGTTCCAGGACCTCACGTGCCTTTGCGAAAGCTGCAACTCCGTGCCATTCCCGTAGTCGGCCTATCGATTTCGGGATAAACACCGCTCAAAGGTACACCGGTAATAGCACTTCGAGGCAGCACGATGTCCTCTCCGACTAGGAAAAACTAACAGTCCTTCCTCATTGAAGCTTCTCGATAACCCGCGGTCGTTAAAGGTACTGTAAAGTCTAGAGACGTGAAGTTATCAACGTCGACAATTAACGACTAAACTTTAAGGCGAAGTAGTTTCTTTGACGTGCATGTGGCAACGAATGTGGACATTACGCAGCATGCCACTTGATTATTACGATCTCTCTTAACCACTTTGCTTTAAGTCACTTTTATTAGCACGCCAGGTCACCGTCACGAAGGCTATAAAGTTTTCTTTAAATCGTTATTAGTAAAACATATCGTTAAAATACAACGCACATAATTAACCCAGCAAATCTTTTATTTATTTTTATTTTCCTAATCCATATTCACCTATCAAACACACTTCTAGATTTACAAAGATGTCAACTGCGATTAATATGCAAATAGATCGGTTTTACTTTACTACCCCTTTTACCAGTTCATTAAAATTCAGTTTCGAGCTGCGGCTTTCTCTGCCATGTAGACGCAGGTGCTTTTTTCGGCAGGTTCGCACTAAAAGAGCAATTAAATTCCTCCTGCTATCAGAACCTGACTAGAGGGTTGGGGTCGCACTCTCCGTGGCCGTTGAGAAACGTACCAGACAGCGGTCGTAGACGTATGATAAACGCACGTCGAAGTTAATTGACGGGTCGCCGATAAAGCAAGGCCAAGGATACGACATGCAAATGGGGATGTTCTAACAAACACAGAGTGTTTAGTGTCAGGAATGTAAAGATCTCGAAATGAAATCATTAAGTTAAAAGGGACAAAGAAAGAAATGTAACCTCGGTAGGTAGGTAGATGTAGATGACCAATGAAGCAAGTGATTTTATAACATTTTAAAAAGGTCACTGTTTATCGACGTTGTTGAAGCGTTGATGGCAACGGCATGTAACCATTTGCATTGCTTATGGGTTTTTTTTTCTGAGAGTAAAAAAGTGCTTCCTTGTGCAGAATTTTTATTTGGATGAGGCGAACTCCACAAACTCTTCTTTCGCTGTCTTCCGAGTTACGCCTCAGTGACAAATATTTCTTATTGATAGAGGAAATCAAAGAATGTTCTTTCTGTCTGAGTAATGATTCTGTCCAATACACAGCAGCAGATCAGTGTAATCTCAAACGTTTTTCTGAGTAACATCCAATAGCAACTGCAGAAATCATTAAATATATAATTTTATTATGTATATTACACATAATTATATAGAATATTTCTTATAAAATATTGACATGAAAAACTTCTTGAATAACTTAAGATATCCGTACCAAACAACTCTTGAATGAACTCGTATATGTATGTATCTATGTATGTATGCACATACTACATGATAACAATAGGAATATCAAATATCTACACCTTTTTCTCGAATATATGGAAACAGAACCCATAAAATGTGCACAAGTTTACACGTTCATTAGTTTATGTCCCAAATGGTTTTATTCTTTCTTATCCTTAATTTAAAGATAAGAAACGGTTAATTTGACTATTTTCATAACGTTTTTGTAATGACTTGTCTACATAAAGATATTTTTTTAATATCTAAAAATCTTTCCACAAGACAAATTCTCCAAAATAATGTTACAAAGTGTGATACCTAATTGCGGCTATTAGAACTTGTAAATGCGATCCCCTAGTTAGCCGAACAGTAATTGCATTTTGATGGAAGAAAACAGAAGTTAGAAATTACCGCGAAATGCCTTAATTTTCACTTAATATCATCGCTTCTAATTAACGCTCGGTAATGTTCAATTACTATTTTGCGCAGTCTGACACGGCACGCCGTCTCGTACAGTAGGAGATCCCGCGACCAAACACGCAACCGGGCGCTAGTCACGCAGAGGGTCTCAGACCGGGAAACATGGGATTGGAACAGGCGAAATCTCGAGTTTATTTGAAAAAGACATGATTTGGCGATATTAGGAAGCGATACCGTATTTATAATGCTTTATTTTGAAGAATAATAGACGGAAACGTAATCTCATCATTGTTTTATTGAAATTGCTTAAAACTTTTTCAATCGCTTTGCGGTTATTCAATGTCTGAGTGTGGTGACTAGCCGTCAGGCGATCAGTCTATCGCAATCTAGGATTTTTTTGTTTCTAATGAGATGACACACTAAACACTACTGGTGTCATCCTCATTTCAATTGAGTAACAAAATGTATATTATAGACTTGGTTACAAATATTTTTGTTAAAACAATGTTCACACATGATGTTTAAAAGATTACAAAGTTCTGTTACCGCGGTATAATAGTATAAATATACATTTTTAACAAGTTTTAATTATTTAAATTAGAATTTAAATAAAATGTATTTGACGATCATCGCTTCGCCTGCCTTCATTCATGTTTTTCAAGATATTGGGGTTGGAAATTTAAATATAAAATATCAGACAAAATTTTAGAGCTTAATTATTTTTATAATCAAAATCACAAAGCCTCCAACCTTTAGTATGGATATAACTTCAAATTATAAACAATTCTTAAATACTACATTTATAAGATTCTAATTGTCAATTTTAATTCAAAACATTGAATAGGCCTAAGAAAATATTATGAATCAACGGATAAAGTGTCATAGTTAACACGTCAGTTTTAGTAAAACATTAAAATTAGGCAATTTCAAATTAACATTTCACCTCTAGAATGTTTTTTCTCTGAATGTATCACCTTCCCTGTACACAACTACACCACAATAAAAATAATCTCACCTTCCTGTGAACTAATTACTGTAATGACACCAGAAATGACACTACTGAAAACAGTGGCTACTTCACGCACAAAATTTGAAAGATAAGAATTATGAGATAAACCCTTATTTTAAACTTGTAGAAAGTGAAGGTTATGCATTCTAGAGCCAAGGAGAAGTGTTATGACGCTAGCTGCGGACGTTTGGCTACACACACGGTATTTCAACCAGCAATTTAGAATACAACATTTAATATTTAAAATCAATAAAACACTAAACACGTCATCTATACAGTGTGTAATACTAAAAACACAGATGAATTCTCACAGTTCACACGCATTCTATAAGCAATGGAATTGGTCAGATTTCTAAGATGCGCGCTAAGTAAGCCGAGTTTACTAAGTGTGACGTCATGAAACGTAGATCTCACCGAATGGTTTATCAACGAAACAAGCACTCTGATGATTCTCTTTGTTCATTCATATACGATTTTCAATTGTCTGATTTACAAAACGAAACAAAATCATGTTTTGTCAATCTTGCCCCACGAATAATCGGATTTACTATATTTTCACTTATTAACCCTCCGGCGGGCGCTTAGCGGCACTCAGTGCCGCATTCTTACATTTTTGTTGATTTCGTGTAAATAATTGGTGTCGCACTTTTGAGCTCATTATATTATTCTCATTCATTATATTTTCAAATCAACTCTCAAATCACGATTTTAGACACTGTCGATCGGCCGTTATTCATCAGTAATTCGAAGTCTGCAACGGTTACGGCACTCCATGCCGCACGCGCTTTGTCATGTAAGTATAATATTTGCGTATTTTTATTTGCGTATTGCGTATTAGAATTCTTACTACTGTTTTGTTATTGAGCTTTGTGACAGATTTTGGACTAACTACTAATTCAAATTTAAATGCGTAGTTTCCGAAGAAACGTTAGAAGGTACGTTTTCAGCGTATTCATTCCCCGACATGTAACACGCACCAAGACACGGAGAGAGCGAGTGATGGATCAGATTCGTATTAATATTGTTATTTCGTTTGGTATTTAGTTGGTTATTATGAAATAAAATGTATAAAAACATAAATAAATAAATTTCCTCCACATTCAGTTACAAAAGTAATAACTATTGACGCGAAAATCGAAGGTGATAAATGCGGTACTGAGTGCCACACACGCCTGCTACTGGGAAATGACGGGACGCGCCCGCCGGAGGGTTAACAAGTTTAGTACATAGCACTGCGACATTTCTCTCAGTGTACGGCTACTACTCGTGCTTTTACCTCATAACACGGTGCTTCCCGTACAGCCGGGTGGGAAGGGCTGCCACTGTGCCCGTCACGTCGCGTCGCGTCGCGTCGCCGCCCGCCTTCAAAATCCGCCTTTACGTGCCCTGTGCGCGGCCCTGCTGCGCCCGTCCTCGCCGGAAACGCCCTCCTCCGCGGCGCGCAGCAGCGGGCGGCGCTGCGCGGCGGTTGCGGCCACCGTAAAGAGGCCCCGGCGGCGTCTCCTGGCGCGCGCGCCCGCCGCTCGCCTCTCGCCGCCGTCGCCACTCGCCAACGCAGTGGACTCGGAAGGGTTCGAATTTCTGGTTGCGATTTAAAAAAAAAATATTTACGTTAGGATGACCTGAAGTTGCGTACCACTATTTAAAAAAATGAAAATCTTTTCGACACTTTATGTGAAGTACCTTCAAAAATCAAAATATGCGTTTGAAATTTCCAAAGCCACGAGATCATGAAGATCGATTGAGGAATATGAATTTTGAAGAAAAGCGGCTGAACGGTTTAGCCATTTGCTACATATAAAAAGAAACTAGAAATGAACTGCAAATAGAAAACTTAAATAATGACATTAGAAGGATATCAGAATTTTTTTGAAGGATGAAAATTGTATGTTGCGGAAAAAGAATTATACTAGGTTTCAATACAAAATAAAATAAAATGAATTCAAGATCGCGAAAAATTCAATATTACTCCCAATTTTGAAACACTTGTTATAGTATACAAATAAAATTCAATATCCTCTTTCACTAAAATTTACTGCAGTAGAAACACAAAAATATAATTATTCTATAGTTATTAAACAAGCCAAACACACGAGAATGTAGAGAGAGCTTCGCCTTTGTAAATAATCCACCCACCTGCCTATGACGTAACCTCAGTTCATTATGTACGAGTACTAATCATATACGCAGTAATCATATAATCATGTACTAATCATATACACAGTACACTCTAAAATCATTATGGTGGGCCAGAAAGTAAATATGTTAGAACATAATGTTAGTGCTATTTAGTTGCTCACAGCAGTTTTGCGGCCCAGGCTGATACAAGGACTCTTGAGTTGTCACGGGCACGTTTTTTTCGGCAGGAGAAAATATGTTCACTTTTTAAATGTTGCCAAATATGCTCGTCCCTTTATTCACAAATCCACTGTCTAAAATTGCACTAATAAAAGAGGCGTAGTGATTCTGGAGCTTAAAAAAAATACACATGTAGTATACGCCACATACTGTTTTTAAAGATTATGAAGACAAATACATCTAATTTTAGTGTAATTAAATTTTCAATTTAATTTAATTCCACTTTAAAACTAACTTCGGCTCGTGTCGGTCCAGTGCACGCCGCCGCAGGGAGAGGTAGGCGATCGATGCTCGGAAGAGTCGGGGGGGAGGACGGCGACACGACGGCCCCTCCAGGACTGTTGACTCCTCATGCACACTCGGGCCGTCGACAGCGCTGCGCTGGGAGGCAGCTGGGGAGCACAACTGACGCCAGGGTTGCACACAATCTGATCCATTTTAATGCTGATGGTTAGAGAGAACGGAAAGAATTTATTTTTTCTAGGACTTTTATCCAGCCGACAGCCGGTTACCCATTACTTCAGTGTTGTCAAGCTCGATGCCACGAGCGGGAGTCCGTGGCACGAGTGCCACGACGAAATCGCCTCTCTACGCAGTTCATAATTCCGCCGCAAGGGACAACGCCATCACTATTGTAAAACCGCGGGGTTACTAATAGTTTCCTCTCCCGACGCTAGTGGCGCAGAGAACTCGTGGCATGATACGGTGCCGCGAGGCGTGCCACTGCCACCAGTAGCAGACCTTGACACCACTACATTACTTCCCGATGGGGCGCATATTCGACCATACATTAGACACCAACACACTTGCTGGCTGCTCCGATCTGGGGTCAGCAGAACGCGTGGCTCTCCGCGACAACACACCCTTGAGAGAAGGTGCCCAAGGCGAGACTCGAACCCAGGCCCCTTCGGACCGAAGTGCTGAGTCGGTACACGCTCTTAGTCCCTTGAGCTGCCCGGTCGGCTAAGGACAGATTTTGCGAGGATTAATATGACAAGCAACTTCTGAATCGATTTTTGGTTTCATGCACTCGATTAATTTTCACACAAAACTGTTTCATGTCTAAGAGAAGATGGGTTCAACCAGTTAACAAAATAGTAATTTTTTTAGTCTCTATATCAGTTCAAAATGTATTAAAATTGTGTATCATCGACTGTACTTTAAATATACATTTCTCATAGACACAACGGAATGCCTAAATTAATGGTGTAATCATGCCAGTCATTCAATTAAAAAAAATTATAATACTCAAAATTGAATATTACCAAGCTTTCAACTGTGTTTTATTCCAAACACATATACAATATCCGTGCTCATTCGAAGTTGACTTACACATTTTCGGCAACAATTCCTAGTCATACAAAAGAAATACTCAGAAATAAGATTTATGATCTCACATGATTAATATTTTAACAAAAATCCAACAGCTAAATACGGAATTTTAATGTAATAAGAAATGTCTTATAACTAATGCAAATCTAAGATTAATGGCAGATGAGCATTTTAAAACCACGTTTAGTACAATAATTTTCAAATCACACGTTAAAAAACAAATTAGGGACGCGGGTTGTTTCGCCAGTTTAAAAATATGTATAATAATCAAATAGCTTAGAGTTCACGTTACAAATGTATTAATTAAATTCTAATAACAAGCCTTTAAATTCTGGCAGTATATTTCCGGTTTGTATACTTGAACTCAAAATAGTAATAAAAATATTAATTTGTTAGATAATTGCCTCAAAACAGTATTCATTCGGGACGTTAAATTTAGTTTTAGTAGGAAATTAAATTAAAATAAAAAGCTTTTTCCATCAATATTCCTTCATATCACTTATTATTTCATCATTTTCCTAATTCTCCTCGTTTTTTTCTACTGTCAATGTTACTAATCTATTGATTGTGAGAACAACTATTCACAGATATAACTTATCTTGACACGTAGAGATCTTCAATGTCATACTTACGTCAGTAATGTCAATTAAAGTGTGATAATATTCCACAGACGTCACGTTTTCTCGCTGCAAAATTTTAGTTTTAGAAGCAAACCACTTACAGTTTTTGCGAAAAACTTCGTATCGAACAACTGAAATGAAATTTTTGTTGGGCAAATTGAAATTAAATTTAATTTTGTGGGGTTGGATTTTTTAGTATTTTGGGCACATTCATACTCATTTCAGTGGTATTTATACAGCCACTGGAAATGAAATTTAACAAAAAGTTAAAAAGAAATGTATTTCGCGCCATTTCATCTGTTCGAGTATTGCGTCAAAATATTAACTTTTTGAAAACAGGGTCTGTTTCGATAAATGTATATTTTTTTTCAAAGAATTTGTTGACTACCTTTCTGTAGCACTTATAGACTAGTTTTTGTGTTTAATAAGGATGTTACAACGGTACAAGTGACGGAAGATTTCTAAAACGCATCAAACACATGATCCACGCTTTCGAAACATACGAATGATTCTCAGAACCACTGATTCGTTTAACGACGTATGCACGATTTCGTGAATAGTAGCCCATTACGTAAAAAGGTTTTTACGACATACATGGAAACATGAGAGAGTAAAAACGTCTGACATGAGAATTTTTGTATCTTTTATTGCAATTCATCAGAGACACCTGCTATTAGAAAAACTCCAATAATGCTGAACTTCAATGTCAATGAAATTAATAGTTTTTTATATAATTTTTAGGCCTATAGAGGGTCGTATGTTACAAGAGTTACAAAATGTTTATAAAATGTAACATTATTTATATTTTTGACATACGATTTTGACTCTTGGGAAGATTACGGCGGTGAAAGTGAATCGAGAATCAATATGTCGTGAGTTTCTCGAAGTTTTATCAAGGTTGAATTCTAATAAGCAAGCTAGATCTGAAATCCAGTATTAAAACTAAAACCGGTTTAATAATGTTGGAACGAAGGAGTCAATGGATTTTACATTGAGCGTTTTAGATATTTGAGAGTTCGGAATTAACCTTAGTGGTTCGATGATATTTCATAAGATTTTATTTTCGATAGTTTGTAAAGATTTAAAATTACATAGAACAATGTTTTTCCATACTGGACATGCATGGATTGTAGTTGGCTTAGTGATTGATTTGAATAAAAGTTTGTTTTTTTCGTTTTTTATTGTTCTGAAGCTAATAATTGGTTGCAAATTTGAATTGTTGTATCTATCAATTATTTGTCGTTGCTTTAATGACCTTCACGATACTTGATGTACAATAATACACCTAAGAATTTTGTTTTCGTCCAAGGAATATCATCATTAATTATTGTGGGCAGGGGATGAGTAGGGCATTCAACAAAGTGTTTGTATTTATAAGTATATTGATGCTTATGTATTGCAGAGGGTTGATGAGAGAATGGAATCTTCAAGGACTCTAATAGCATTGAGATATAATGATAAGAATGAATTGTTTATTTTAACTTTGATTTCTATAAGAAAACGACTTATATGTTTAATAGATATTGGGGTAAACCTGTTTTATTAATTTGTGTTTGTATGCCAATTTTGACCGAGAGATACTCGGTCAAAAGTCTGGGCATTGTCTAGAAATACCGCTAGCGGTCATGACTAAACTGCGGATTTTTGCCTATTTGCCTATTTTTGTCCTTCAATTAAAATTGTTGTATTTTAGGCTACTTATTCATTTTGATGTATTAGTAGTATTATATTTTAATAGACTTAATGCTTCAAAATGAATAAGTAACCTAACATACTGCGTTTTTAATTGAAGGATAAAAATCGGGAAAAAGGCAAAAATCTGCAGCTTAGTCATAACTGTTCTACCATTCGCTATAAGCCCTGGTAGGCGGAGGTGATAATATGTTGAAAGCTGTGGTCTGAAACCACACAGATAAGAAATTAACAATTTATAGACCCTGAAATTTAACTACGACTATAGATTTCGAGGGCTCACGTACGATGAATGAAAGCTGTAATTTAACCAAATTTATTACTTTCCTTGTCTGTTCAGCATATTTCGGAGACAAACAATGATAACAGTACAAACGATTATTTGTATTGCATCAACGAATCACGTATTTTTCGGAAATACTAGTCGTGAGGTCACTCTAAAAAATGCGTTCATTTCTTTTTGTGCAACCTGCACAACAGTAAACTTAAACATATTAACATTATTTTCATTCAATCGGCAAGTTAAAACCGTTAGGTAGTTTTTTAAAAAAATATTATTTTAATTTTATTATTAATTCATTAGTAATTTTATATTTAAATTTATTATTATTTTAATTTTTGAAAAATAATAATAAATTTAAATTTCAAATTTACGTACACAAGGAAAAAGCTGTAACCTCTTATTTCGACTGAATTTTTAAGAGAAGAAACATGATTAAAATGAGGAGAAAAGGACGAAACGATCCGAGTTATTACAAAATATAGTGACTCATTAAACGAACTGAACCAAAACACAACACCTAGGTGGAGGATGGATGGACCAGGGCCCTCTGGGGTCGTATCACTCGAATGATGGCTGGCGCCTAACCCATTACAACTTGACAACAGAACGCCAGAAACATACCTGGACAGACCTGAGGCGAAGTCTGCCGCGAGACCCAGTCGATGTCGAATATAAGTCGAATTTGATGACATGAAACCAAAGAACTCTCCACATTGGCAAAGATAGCAGTAGACACGTTCGTTCACATAACATAAAACAAAATCAAAAGTTTATAAATTATATGAGAAAAATAAAGGAAAATAACGCTTGCATAGTGAAACTAGTATACTAGTACTTTTCTTATCATGAATGTTGTTATGATAAGTAAAGTTTTTTCATCCCTATGAGTGCTAGCTTCTTTTTCTCCACACCTCCCTTGTATTTTGAGGAAAATATTAATCCATAACACTTTCATGCATAAAAAATAGTACTCTATTTCGAAAATTGGTAACTTAAATCAGTGAACTGAATATCCCTACAGCAATACAAGTAGGAGTTAAAGATTTCATCAGACCATCCTCTGAACCCATTGACGAACACATCTCACGGAATAACTTGTAGTGAAAAAGGCATCAGAGGCAGCGGTGGTAACTTTGGGGGGCGGGGAGCACCCAGGTCACGAAAGGCGTTCGCAGGTAGCGGGGCACTCGGCGTGGAGCAGAGGCGAGGCGCGGCGCAGCGGGGCCTCCGACAGGTAGCAGCCAGCCTCCGTCGTTGGCGGCCCCGCCGCCGCGCCGCCGCCACGGCGCGGCGTGTCAGCAGCAGCTTCCGTGCGCAGCTACCGGGCGCCGCCTCCACCTCCGCCTCCCTCGCCGCCTGGGCTCCCCCGACCCCATTCAGAGGCGCCGGCGCCGCGCCGCTCACGCCCCACAGTGAGCCCAAATTGCAATGGAAGCGCGTGTGGAGCATTGCTCTTGATTACAATCAAGACTGTTCCTCCAACGCAATCACATTACCGTTTAATCAACTCTTTTATATTCAACCCACAAAAAATGTAGGATTCTTAAAAAAGGAAACAAAACAAACTGGGAGAACTTAAAAGAAAATAGGTCAATATCCTTTCCTTTCTCTTCGGGGTGTTCTCTCTAATTTTAGTGAATCTTTTATAAATAGAAATGTTTGATGATTACCTGCAGCACTCAAAGACAGAAACAAAACTTATTTGAAGGAAGCGGGCAATTTTTTTTAATTGTATAAATTACTGTTTTTTAAATTTAGAACTCTTCATTACTCTTCATTATATTAAATATATTTTCATTCATAAACGATTTTAAAATGAAAATCGTAAACTATTTAAATTAATATTTCCACAAATACCCCTTTGTTTTACTTGAAACAGTTTGGGTTTTCACTCAAAGTCAATACTCTTGCACAATTCAGTTCAAAATAATCTTAAAATCATTACTTTTAAAATAATATATAAATTTTAATATAATTAAAATAAATTCATAAATAATAGATCTTATTTTGAAATATATTTACACATTTTTTAAACCTTTTATACATTCTGCGCATTTTTAAAGAGAGAGCATGGGTTTCCCTTGGAGTCACCCTTTGTAGCATTACAGTTGGTCTCCAGTGTGCAGTTAGGCTTCAACTACCGTTATTTACTTCATGTAGTTGCAATTCCTATTTACGGGTTCATCAATGAAGGGTTTATTAAAAACAGCAGCAAAAATGTAACCTGTATGTCACCTCAAATTCAGAACTTTTAACTCGTAAGGCAATCACTGTTCCAATATAAGGCATTACCATTGACTCTACAGTATACCAGAGGTGTTAAAGTTCGAATCCCGACGGAGGCGGATTTTCGACACATACATAGCTAGGTCTGAATTATAGCGGCTGGCAGCTTCAATCATTAGATTTTCGCCATGCGTCTCCGATCAGTATCAGGTGCAAAGCTGAGGCAATACCGTAACAAACAGGATCGCGCTGTCTCTTCTTCCTCATTTTTATCCTCTCCTGTCCCTTTACTTACCCTCAATTACACTACCACACACCGCATTTACACTAACAGACTTCGAGCTCATTCCGAGTGAGGTGGTGCTACATTGGAGGAAGTTGGCTAAAGGGAGAGAGAGAGGGAGAGAGAGGGAGAGAGGGAGAGAGAGGGGGGAGAGTGGGGGAGAGGGGGGAGAGAGGAAGGGGAGAGAGGGGGAGAGAGGGAGAGAGTGAGAGATGAGAGTGAAGCATGCCGATGTGAAGGGCGCCACCGCACCTCACGCACTAGCGGGAGAGGAACACTGCCACCTTCCGGTATATAACTATCTCTAGACTCATTGGACACTACACTCATTGGACGACACACTTATTGGACAGCAGTGGTCGCGCTCGGAAACTAAATAATCAAACAATCAATATTTTCCCGTATTTCTGTAAATTTCTGAGTATACTGATTAATTACTTGTTCATTAAACTATTGGGTTTCGTGCTTTTTGCCTCATTCTGGCCCAGTGTGCGGGGCCGCTGCCTGTGGCGCCGCCATGGAGAAGCCGTTCGTGTCGCCTGCGGAAAACGACTTCCCGCCAGACAACAAAGGACTCGGGGAAGATTGCGGGCCCCAGAGCGGGATTCCGATGAGGGCGGGTCGGGAGAGATAACGCCTACTTCACACTCAGAGAGGGGTTTACTTTTTAGAGTGGAGGGGAAATCTACCTACCCACTTTGTTTGGTAAGGTCACAATGTCGCGCGTAAGAATTTTTGCCGGCCGTTTGGTGCTTTAACTAGAAATAAAATTTGCTGCAGGCTTGGGAAACGTTCGGTTCTTCGTATGACACAAGCCACGATTGGGATGCTTCTCAGATTCAGTTAGGAAGTTAGTGGTGAACAAAGAAAGCACCGGAAGCACAGTTAAATATTTTTGGGTTACTTTCATTCATCTTGACTGTTGCAGCCCAAACGTAACATATTTAATTCAATCATATTATCATCCTGATCATCGCGTTAAGAGGAAAAAGACAAAATATGCAACAAGAAATCTCGTCATTCGTAACCAAGTAGCTGCGTGGATTATAATTGTGGCCCCTGTTACGATTTCGGACGAAAAGTTTTCGTCCTATTTTTTAAATCTATGATTTGTTGATGAATATAATCACTATTAAAGTTTCTGAAATACGTAGAATTTACTAATTAGTATGATAAAAGGTTTCGATGTTTACTCTTTTAATGAGTGGAAAACAAATATTGTTATCATTATTATTTCCATCTCATTTATTTTCCTATAATCTCTTCGTTTGGTGGCATTATTCGCCTAACGAGCTGTTTATAATGAGGTGCAACTGTGATTGAAGCTTTACAAACCTTCGAAAGTATAGGCTTTTGGAAGCCGCAGCTTCGACGAATTGCCACCTTTTAAATACGTCTCTATTCGAAAGGACACAACCTTTTCATCATCTTTCTGGGTAAATTTGAAGCAGAGAATTTTTATTTTGTGGGTGTGATACTTCAAAGATTAAACAGTCATAGAAACCTATGTGGCTAGAGTGTAGAAGTTTGTGGTACCACCTTGTAACCTGTCGTCGCCAGCTGCTCACTCCAGAAGGTTTCTCCATCAAAGCCACAGTAATTCGACTGTATATCACGATACGGGAAAGAAGAGGAAGAAAACAGTTGACAGAAAAAAAATCTCATCTGTTTCTTTATTTTTCATTACCAAACCATCAATAACAAATATTTTTCGAAAATTATATTTAGTGGATTATTTAATTTCCCGTGAAACTCCAAATTCAGCAGACCCTATAATTTATGGCGTGTCATCCAGTATACTGGGCTCATCAACTATTTTACTGTTGAAAAGATTTGAAAATATTGGAGTTCCGCATATTCGCGTTATGTGTGTAATTCTTTCGGGTTCTGTTTACAACGAGAGGGACCGCCTCTCAACTTACTTGAAGCTTTTGGTTTATCTACGTTTTTTATTTGAATTTATTTAAATTTGTTACAGCTTTGCTTCATTTTCTCATTGTTGAGTGAACAGTCAATTCATTTTTTGGGTAACTGCATTATTTCCAAAAGTTACTAGAAATTTCGTTCATATATTCTGCCTATTCTTCCATAATATTAATAATTTAATTATTTGTTTTATTAAAATCTATTATTATTATTATTATTATTATTATTATTATTATTATTATTATTATTGTAATTTGGGTTCAGAAAATACTTAAAATATTTCTGAGATTAAATTTAAAACGTCTGTAGTTATTTTTTTACAATTGGTTATTCTGGATGTGAAAATACTCTCATCGTTAATGTATGTAACATAGATACGTTTTTGTTACCACAGAGTTAACATTAACAGATACAAACATTCGGTGTAGCAGAGAACTTTCCAACCCGCTTGTTCCCAGGCGAGCCCAGCCGTCCGTCGGGCAACTGCTTCATTCAGTGCTCTTCCCGCGCGGGCGACACCTCTCCAGATTTTTGTCCCGCCTCCGCTTTTTGTGCGGGTAATTGGCGCCCAGCGTGGGGCGACGACGGACCCGCTGCCCTGCGGAGGCGAAGGGACGCGGCCTCGACCTCCTTTGCGCGTCGCACACCGGCTGCGCGGCGCGACCGCTCGCACCGGCCCGGCCCGGCAGCGGCTGTCGTCGTCCGCACCTTCCGCAACCCCGGCTCTCGCACCATTCACGCGAATGATGCCGCCTACTCCACGCGTGTTTCACACCCGGTGCGGAGCCAGAAACTGCCCAAGAAAGGATACACGTAGACACACTAAGAACACGAAGTACTTAGGGAACTAGTGGTGCTAAAACAGCACATACTTTCTCGCCCGTACTTTCACGCCAAATTACGCGAAAAATATAATTATAGTATTTCAAGCCAAATTATACATTTAAAAATTTATCTCTCAGGAGATTTCATTAAGGGTAAACATTTCTGTCTTTATAATTGTAGTTGTAGGAAGACGGCGAAAAAATGTTAAATTTTTACAATTTTTGAAAAATCGGAGTTTTCAACCAACATGAGACCTGCACCATTCTCTTAAACGTCCTGTACACTAGCCAACAACAAAAATCAAAAACGATAGAGCCAATTGAAAATCTTCTTTGTTATAAGTTAAACAACAGTGTCATTATTGTACAAAATTAATGTATAAAATATTTTAGTACGTGCGCATTATAGAGCGTCCTTCAATCCCTAACAATAAATTCACAGGGATTATTCATCTCTGACACGATAACAACAGGAAATTCTTATCGAACTCTGAACGCACGAATGAAATAATTTAATACATTTAATTTAACTTTCAATAAAGGCAATTTTTATTGTAAATTAAGAGAATAATTAATTTGTAAAAATAACCTAGATTAAAACTACTCAAAATATTGCAACGTAATCATTTGTATCCATTGTATCTTATAGTAAAGAACTAAATTTAAAAATTAGCTTCATTCATACTCCAATCGGATTTCTGCATTGTCGACACAATATGATTACCCTGGAATGATAAAGTAGTACACACAACGTAGATGGAGGTATGTATTGTCTTGTCGACAGTGGCTGACACAAAAGTGGAAATGTTTCGACGGATTCTTCCTATTGGAATACATGTGGCATTCCGTGACGCATCTTCCAAGAAACGGAAAGAAAACCTGGGATTTTCAAGCGCGGTGCGAGTCTATCCGATATCTTCGCTCGCCAGCTCTGTATCGAATAGGTCAACACCGTTGTTCTCGTGACCACATTTCTTTAATCCTGGTAGCCATAAGGTATTAAACTGTTAATTCAAAGGAACAAAACAGGAATAAAATCTGATGTGCGACAATTTAAATTGGGAAAATCTAAAAACATCTAAAATACTTTCCCGCACTAAAATATACGAAATTTGTTGCAACAAATGCGGTTAAACACTATTTAATTTCTGTGCCAAGCAATTTTATAATTACAGACCTACGTGTTTTGAATAACAATACGAGTAACATTGTCTGGCTACCAGTTCCTAACCGTGTCATCACTCCCTTCACTTTCAACATCCTCGTTTTCTTCCTCGTAAACAGTTTTCACCTGGAGGTCCTTACACTTTTTTTCCACATCTTAACCATGTCTCACCGTCGTCCCTGCCCCAATTGTCTGGCGCGCGACCGTCTGCCACCGTGTCCGCGCGCACTCTCCCTGACTGCCCGTCCCGCGCCCCTGGGTGGTGGGCGGAGGGTCGGAGGGAGCGGGAGAGCGCGGAAGTGCGGGCGCGCCATCTGTCGGAGGGTCCCCGGATCAAGGCTGCTTCGCGAATTAGCAGCCTGCGCGAGACCCCTTCCGCTCGAACGCAGATGGCGCACCCACGACCGCCTTCGCTCTCTCTCGCGCCTGCACCCACGACCGCTCTCGCTCTCTCTCGCGCGCGCGCGCCTGCATACGCGCCCGCGCCCGCGCCCGCGCTCGCAACGCGAAACGACGCCCGCGTCGCCGCTCCGTTTCCGCTCCGGTCCCCTCCCATTACACCTTCCCTTGCGTACCCTTGCGCGGTTAAGGGCCCCACACACGCTCGGGGTACGTGACAACACTCTCGCGTGAGCCGTACGGGCATACACGAGTGAGCCCCCGGCAGGTGACATTGTCACGAACAAAATCCGTTGGTTTCTGATTTTCTTAGAATAAAGCTTTTGGGGTTGACCGTGTCCTCAATCCATTGCTAGTGGATAAAAATGGTAACACAAGATTGCAATTGGCATATCACGTTAATCGTTTGCCTGTCAGAATGTCCTTTATAATATGAATTGGCACAGGCATGATTAGACACATTACTTCTTTCCTTGTGTACCCTTGCGACTTTGTTAAGGGGTCCACATACACTCATAATACGTGACAATAAAGCGTGAGCCGTCCGGGCAAACACGAGTAAATGAGGTCGCAGCCCAGCTGGTGAAACTGTCACATACTAAATCCGTTGACTTCTGATTTTTTGGGGGTAAAGTTCATGGGGTTCAACATGACCTCAATCCATTGCTGCCGGTTAAAAAGAGTGGCACATGAGCAAAACTGACATAACGTTAATTGTTTGCCTGACAGCATGTTCTTTATAATATGATAATGGTACAAGGATGATTAGTGTGTGCATGACACACGGTGAAACAGCCAGTGAACTACTGTTTCCAAATAAATATTTCTCGATATCACTGAATCTATGTGCCACTATTCCGTACTGTGATTCACATCCACACGTAAGCCTGTTCCAGTTACTTTCTTCTAGAGCACCATCTGGCAAACTTTTAGATATTGTGGACGACTAAATTAACAATTTAAAATTTCACATACCATTAGCATAGTTGTTAGAAATATAAAAATAGCCTGCAATTTTCCATTCTTCTGTGTTTAATATCAAATCAGTTAATTTAGGTAAATTATATTTTATTGAAAATAAAATGTATTGATGTTTTTTACTCTGTAACCGGCGATACATGCACAACAAATATGTACTTTAGCACTTGACGCGCTCGAAAACAAAATAATCAATAAATAAAGAGTACAAGCGACGCGGCGGCGTCCAAGCAAAAGTACATCCTCACTCGAAAAAAACAACATTGATTGATTGATTTCAGGCGAATCAACTGCTAAAGTCATTAGTCCCGTAAGTGTAGTACACTTGTTTTACTCGGGAGATGGCGGTGATCTTGCTGGATGGCGAAATCCGGCGTCGACCTACCGTCCGCTAGCGAGGTTTTCCTCAACTAGGTATCTCCCACAAGAGAGGCACCTAGCCGAGATAAGCAGTAAGCTCCCGGCCGATCTCCCGGCATGTGTGGAAGTGTAGTGCATGTAAGTGTGTGTGTAAGGTGTGAGTACAGGGCAAGGAATGGGAAGGAAAGATCGCGCGCGGTCTGTGGCCCGTTTGGTGAGTACGGCTCCGGCATTCGCCTGGAATGTATTGTAGAAACCATGGAAAGTTACCGATCATAACAGTCGTCCGCTAGATTCTCCTCTAGGCAGCTACAGAATTCGACCTAACTATCTAGCCAGTGTCGAAAATCCTGCCATTGTCGGGACACGAACCTAGGACCTAGGACCTCCGAACTAATAATCAGAGGCACTGCAGTGACTAATGTGATGTCCTGAGCAACCTGTCCCGGTCCGAAAAAGGCAAGCAATGGATAAGCCGTGGTGGGGGGACACACTACAAACACGCACCGAACTGAGAAATGGAAACGCACTAACACAAGAACAAACGGGTGAAATTGTTACGTCTATCCAACGTGTGTGGTCGGGTGAGGGAGGTCTTTGAGGTGGTGTTCAGTTGCTACCCTTTCGATTAGGCATTGTTTTGGAAGCTGTATTAACGATGGTGTACCAGAGATATTTGACGCCGAGAGGACAATAATTCAATTGTATTAGCACACTACGTAAGAACATTGTTTAAAGGGAAATTTAAGAACGATTGCAAGTTACAGATTGTAATAATGGTACTAGAGTAAGTGTAGTATATGAGAATACTGACAGCAAAAATCCAAATCACTTCTTTGTAAATAATGCAAGAAAATAGAAAAAATACATGAACACTGGTATCTCACTGATTGAATATCAATTTGATTTTTATTGTCGAGACGTTTTGCGATGTACGATGTATTTCAAACATTCAGAGAGATAATCTCGATGTTTTACAATTAACTTTAAATTTGTATTCTGTGAAAGCGGAAATTCATTTGAGAAGCATCTCATACCAATTATCTCGTTGGAAAGCAGTCGTTTCCAAATGAGATGGTAAGATATTGTAGCGTCGCGAGGTGGCGCACGTGCCGTTTCGCTGGAAAGCCCGGCCTTAAGCCGGATGGGGGATGGGGGTGGAATGCGGCGGCGCCTCGCCGGCGCGCGCCGGGCAGGAAATCCCAGCCTCAAAATAGCCAGGACAACTGAGCGTGCCTGAGTGCGAGTCCATTGATGAAGGCGGCTCTCTGCTGAGGGCTGGCTTGCGAGCCGAATGACGCCCGCCGCTGGTAGAGTGGGGGACGAGCCGTGGAGTATTTATTGCGGCGCCGACATGCGCTCGGGGGATACGCTAGTGAGTCGAAAGACGTGAGGTATCTCCGTGCAACCTTGCACGTTTTGGCATCCGGCCATGTAACATCTAGTTACGGGGACTAATGTCCGACAGCTCGCACTTCGCGCAGCTTCTCATGCTCTCGAGCAGAGGCACTGGGCTCAGCCTAGGGACGGTCGCGGGGTTTCGCGGCTTAGAGAATAGAAAGGTTGCCTAAGGTTTTCAATTTTGTAACATTATCTTGTAATTTATTATTGTAAATATACTGTACATACTATTCAGAATCTGTCGTCTGTGCTTTTCATGTCCAGTACGCCACAGACTCGGAACCTTTCTTTTCTAAAACTGGTGGCAGCGGTTATCGTAAATTCACGCCGGGCTACCGCAGTTTTTTTTCTAAAACTGGTAGCAGCGGTTATTGTAAACTCACGCCGGAGTGCCGCAGTTTTTGTCTAAAACTGGTGGCAGCGGTTATCGTAAATTCACGCCGGGCTACCGCAGTTTCTTTTCTAAAACTGGTAGCAGCGGTTATTGTAAACTCACGCCGGAGTGCCGCAGTTTTTGTCTAAAACTGGTAGCAGCGGTTATTGTAAACTCACGCCGGAGTGCCACAGTTTTTTGTCTAAAACTGGAATAGTACGCGTAAAGACAGTGTACCGCAGTTAAAGGTGCACACGCGTCGTAATTACGTGGCGCCGGCAGAGTCGTGCACGCCACGAGAAACCGAAAGTGCGGTAATTCGGTACGGTAGTTTCGGGGCGGTACAATCCGACTCGGAACCTTTCTTTTCTAAAACTTGGAACTGGAATTGGTATTGGTACTGGAACTGGAGCTGGAACTGGTACTGGAACTGGAGCTGGTATTGGTACTGGCACTGGAAGGAGACATCCCGGACGGACCAGAACGAGAGGAAGGAAGGAGGCCAGAACACCGGATCCAGAAGGCGCTGGCGCTCACGCGACACCGAGGTCAACTGAACGTAAGTGTGTTTTTTGTACTGGCCGGGGATCAATTCAGGCAAAATGTCTTTCTTAGCGGGTTATAGGAAAGAGGTGCTTGTTAGGGTCGCGACGGAGATGGGGGAAACGTTGGAAGGGAACGAGACGATAGTTAGATTAAAATCTATCATCACGGGAAGCGAGCAGTACGATGAAATATTCGTGAAACAACTTGCTGATCAGGAGAAAGAACAGGTCGCAGAAGCACGCGAACTTGAATTAAAAGAGCAGGAAAGATTACACGAACTCGAACAACGGCAGTACGAACTCGAACGGCTGAAATTAGCTAATCAGGCTACCTCGCGCGAATCTTTAGGTAGTAGAGATTCGGGAAACAGAAGTAGTATCCGTATCAGCCATGTTATGGATAAATTCAAAGGCGAAGGTGAGGATATTACCTTGTTTTAAGTGTATTTGAGGCGCATGCTCGTCAGCTCGACATTGCGCCGGTAGAATGGGTCAGTCAATTAATGGGATTGCTTCCCAATGAAATAAATACATGGTTAGTTGTAGGATCAGATTCTTCAGAGCAGGATTATAATCAAATCAAAACGCAGCTTTTGGATATGTACAAATTCACGCCTGAAAAATGTCGTCAGATGTTTTGCAGTCATGCAAAGGGTGCGAAAACTACATGGAATGTTTATGCTCGCGAACTGACGAACTATTGCCAGAAATGGATTTCAGGGTTGAAAGTTGAAACTTATGATCAATTATTAGATTTGATTGTCACCGATCAGATGAAACGGAAGGTGCCGGCGGACATACGTGCCCATTTCGTAGATGTTTGGGGCGAGGTTTCGCAGTCCCAAGATCTGGCGCGTAGGCTGGACACCTACGAAAACAATAGGTCTAGTGCGTATAGGAAAGATTTTTCTAAGGTTAATCACAAGGAGCCTGTGGGGGAACAAAAGTGGAAAAAGGTGACGGAGAGCGTGCCCTCCACTTCTAAGCCCGCAGCGCCCAAGGCAGATAGGAACGCGGAATTCGACAAGCCGCAGGAACGCACGTGCTATTTATGTAAAAAACCGGGGCACATTAAGAAATACTGCCCTCAGCTCAAATCAAGCGAGAAAATGTGTCACGTTGTCGACACCAGTGCGCAGGAATTGTTGCTCCCACACACATTTTTTGGCACGGTTTGCGGAAATCCTATTTCCTTCTTACGAGATTCTGGGGCGACGGTTGATCTGATCAACAGCAAATACGTCAGGCCGAATCAATATACCGGCGAATCCGTATGGGTTAAACAGCCCTTGGACGAGGCGCCGAAAAATCTACCGGTAGCTAAGGTAGAAATTGTAGGCCCGTTCGGTAAGCTTGTTACCGAAGCCGCAGTCGCGAAAAATTGCGACTTAGAATATTACATTCTGAGTAATCGATCTGCCACGTTTCTCTCGGAAATCAGGCAAGGGTTTTTAGAACCGCAGTTTCTTTGTGCGGTGCGAACCCGTGCCCAGACGGCGGCCGGGCAGGGCGACGGGGTGGGGCCGGAGGCGATGGCGGCGGCGCCAGGCAACGCGCCGGCCGCCGAGCGCCCTGGTGACGCACCGGTTGCGGTCATGAACGAGGCTTTGGGGGAAGGAGCGGTCGAGCTAGGCGTGGTCGTAGGAACAAGTCGTGCGCGCGACGCACCCCAAAAACCTGCGTCGGACGCGAAAGCTCCCGACGAGGAAACTTGTGTCTTGTTAGGCGAGGTAAATGACCCGGGCAATGTTGTTGAAAACAACGCGGAATTTGAAGTAGATTCCGGGAGCGTTGCATTGTCCCGTTTAGACCCGTCCGAATTTGCGAAAGCTCAGAGACAGGATGAAGAGCTCTTACCGCTATTCGAGCTAGCCGAAGGCCCAGAAACGGAACGGCGCGATTATTTTATAGAACGCGGCCTTTTGTTCCGGAAACGGCAGAGCAAGCGCGGTGAGCAATTCTCCATGCTTGTGACTCCGCGGGTGTATCGTGGCACCATATTGAAGCTTTGCCATGAAGTCGCCCACGGTCATTTAGGTGTCACAAAAAGTAAAGACGCGATGGCCAAGTATTTCTTCTGGCCGAACTGTTACAAAGATATGGAAAATTACGTACGTAGCTGCGATAGTTGCCAGCGCGTAGGTAACGGCGGGCGAGAAGCTTCGCGCGCCTTTAAAAATTGTACCTATAACGGGTGAGGCGTTTGAGAAAGTAAATGTAGATGCTTGTGGCCCTTTTCCCGAGTCTGAGTCAGGAAACAAGTTCATACTAACTGCAATGTGTTTAGCAACAAAATATCCCGAGGCTATTCCCATACGTGATCTGACGACGGTCACGGTCATTGAAGCTTTATTAGATCTGTTCAGTCGGATTGGATTTCCGCGAGAGCTTCAAACAGATCAGGGAACTTGTTTTACTAGCACTCTGATGGCGGAATTCGCCGAGAGATTTTGCATTAGATTAATTAGAAGTTCGCCTTATCATCCGCAATCTAATGCCGTAGAACGGATGCACAGAACCATGAACCGGTTGATGAAGGTTCTTTGTTTAGAGGCAAGGACTGACTGGGAGTGCCAGCTTCCTGCAATTATGTTCGCGTTACGCACGAGTGTGCACGAATCGATAGGTTTTTCTCCAGCCGAGTTAGTCTATGGGAAAAATCTCCGCACACCCATGACGCTGCTTTACGAAAAGCTTGCGGGTGCAGCAGAAAGCGAAGGGAGCACGGTGGTTGAGCACGTGTTCAAGTTGATTAATAGACTGAAGCGTTCGCGTGAACTTGCCCATACCAAAATGGCGGAAGAACAACGCAAGCGTAAGGTGTGGTACGACCGCAAGGCGATCTCGCGCAGTTTTGAAATAGGCGCGAAGGTGCTGGTTTTGGCGCCTAACAGAACGCGGAAACTCGCGGTGCAGTGGGTCGGGCCAGGCGAAGTTCGGGAGAAAATGTCCGAACACAATTACGTAGTTCAGATGCCGGGGCGGAAAGAACCACGCGTGTATCACATCAACATGATGAAAAAGTATCACCAACGTACTGAATACGTGAACTTTCTCGGTTCTGCGACGGTCACTGCCGCAGGCGAGGAAGACGCGTTAGACCGCTACGCGTTAAGATTAGATTCCGACGACTTTGACGCGGAAGAAATGCTAAACGATACTAAGGTTGAACCCGAGTTCCGCGAAGCACTTAAAAATGTCATTTGTAAATACAGGTGTATTTTTAGTGAGAAACCTGGTCTTACAGATGTAACGACCATGGACATTGAATTAACTGACACTGATAAAGTAGTCCGAAGTGTACCCTACCGCATGTCGCCGAGACAAACTAAGATATTGCGGGAAGAGGTGGACAAAATGCTTCGCGACAACATCATTGTGGAGGCGGAGAGTGATTATACGTCTCCTATGATCCTGATCGAGGCCCCGGGCAAGTCTCCACGGCCCTGCATAGATTTTAGGCGCCTCAACGAGATTATTAAAACAGATTACTTTCCGTTACCCAATCTCGAAGAACGGATTGAACAGGTAGCTGCAGCTAAAATCATTAGTGTGTTAGATTTAAGTAAGTGTTTCTGGCAGATAGGTCTTACGGATAGGGCGCAGAGATATTCGGCGTTCGTGACCAGTTTCGGCACGTATCGACCGCTTAGGTTACCCTTCGGGATAAAGAACGGCCCTTATCAATGCTGTAAAATCATGGGCACTTTGCTAAAAAACTGCCAAGAATTCGCGGTACCGTACCTTGATGACATCGCGGTTTTCAGTAACACTTGGCAAGAACACATTCGGCACCTAGATACGGTCTTTAGTATATTGAAATCCGCCAAATTGACAGTGCAGCCGCGCAAGTGCTTGTTTGCGCGGGCTAATGTAAAATATCTTGGTTACGTCGTCGGTAACGGGAAATTGCGGCCGGCCGAAGCCAAGATACAAGCAATCCAGAACTTTCCTAGACCAGAATCAAAGAAACAAGTGCGTTCTTTGCTCGGATTGGTAGGATATTATCGACGCTTGATACCCGGGTTTGCGGAGAAAGCGGCGGCACTGACAGATGCGCTGCGGGGACGCGAGCGCCAGGGTAAAGTCGTCTGGACAGAGGCATGTGAAAAGTCTTTCAATGAGTTGCGACAAGCTCTTAGCGAAAAAACAGCGGTATATGCTCCTGATTATAGCAAGGAATTTCGAGTTCAGGCAGATGCATCTCAGAGAGGCTTAGGCGTGGTTCTCTACCAAGTAAATGACGAGGGAGTAGAACAACCAGTTGTTTTTCTAAGCCGTAAATTAAGTGATACAGAAACTCATTATGGCACCTCAGAACTTGAGTGTTTGGCTCTTATTTGGGGGTTGGATAAACTTAAGATTTATCTCGACGGGCAGGCCACAATTCAGGTCGAAACCGACCACAACCCGTTGGTCTGGTTGCGTAATACGTCTGGCAAAAACCCCAGATTATTACGCTGGTCCCTTTTAATTCAGCACCTCGATTTACGCATCATGCACAAAAAGGGCTCAGAAAATGTTAATGCAGATGCGCTTAGTCGCATGTTTGATTGTGTGAATTGATCCACAGGCGAGTGTAGGGAACACACACGTTCATGACATGTATAAATGTCGGTGAAATTCTATGTAAATAATTTTATAAAATTCAAGGGTAAAATTGTTTTGTTATTGTGATCATTTTTATATGTAGATACATACATGTGTCAATAAATTCAGTTAAGAACGGCACATGATGTATATAACGAATTCCACAATTATTATGTAATACTTCAATGCAACGTAAATGTTTTGTATTTTATATTTCAGGTTTTCATGTAATGCAAGAGGCGTCAAGAATTATCATGTAATATTTCAATGTAAAGTAAATGTTTTGTATTTCAGGATTTTATGTAGTTCAAGATGCGTCAAGAATATTTATGTATGTAAATAGATGTAAGGTTTAAATGTAAATGGCAACATAGTTAGGAAAAAACGGGGGGACAGCCCACAGATTTATTTCACAAATTTTGACTAGATAGGGTTTTGATATTATTATGTTCATGTAAAAAATTATGATGTAATGTCTCAGGACCAGGTACTTTAGCTAGCAGAATTTTTTTCCTGGGCATATTTTGCTGCGAAAAAAAATTCTCACCCCCGGCATGGGAGGGTCTGTAGCGTCGCGAGGTGGCGCACGTGCCGTTTCGCTGGAAAGCCCGGCCTTAAGCCGGATGGGGGATGGGGGTGGAATGCGGCGGCGCCTCGCCGGCGCGCGCCGGGCAGGAAATCCCAGCCTCAAAATAGCCAGGACAACTGAGCGTGCCTGAGTGCGAGTCCATTGATGAAGGCGGCTCTCTGCTGAGGGCTGGCTTGCGAGCCGAATGACGCCCGCCGCTGGTAGAGTGGGGGACGAGCCGTGGAGTATTTATTGCGGCGCCGACATGCGCTCGGGGATACGCTAGTGAGTCGAAAGACGTGAGGTATCTCCGTGCAACCTTGCACGTTTTGGCATCCGGCCATGTAACATCTAGTTACGGGGACTAATGTCCGACAGCTCGCACTTCGCGCAGCTTCTCATGCTCTCGAGCAGAGGCACTGGGCTCAGCCTAGGGACGGTCGCGGGGTTTCGCGGCTTAGAGAATAGAAAGGTTGCCTAAGGTTTTCAATTTTGTAACATTATCTTGTAATTTATTATTGTAAATATACTGTACATACTATTCAGAATCTGTCGTCTGTGCTTTTCATGTCCAGTACGCCACAATATTAGGATAAAATCTTGCTCAAATTCCTGTTAAAAAATGTTTCTCATCCCCCCTAGTTCGCAATAGTTAATCAGCTCAATTTGCCGTGCCCCATTAGCCCGAGCACCGGAAATATCGCAGGCCGGTCATGAAACTGCCATAGTTCTCAAGATTGGTGACTACACACAAAATGTTTTGTCACATTTCTTAAACATTTATGTGGAGTAAACTAGATCTGCATAATAAACTTCATTTCATCTCCGAACACTATTTTTCCAGACCGCCAATTTCTGATTCACCATTTATACTCTCTGCAATGCTCCAAGTAATGTAACATTTGATTGAAAATATTGTAAGAATTCAAGATTCGTAATTTTCTCAATATGATTGCTATCTCCTAGTTTTTATCAGCAAAATACTGTTTACGAATATACATTTCTTAAAAATATTATGTTTCAAAATTAACAATCGGTAACTAGTGAAAAAGTTTCGTAAGTAGGAATAAATTGAATATATTATGTAAATATGCAGAGAGTAAACATCCGTTTCATTGAACACTATCAACGGTCTCGAAAAGAGGAACCAAACTTCTCGAAGTGCAAAGCAGCGGAAAGATTTATCTCAATTAACATTGCGTCAGTACATTTGTTTCCAATCTCAAGGTTACTGCGTTCAAATATTAAACCATTTTCATTCCCCATTCTCACATTCTACTATTTCTCCACGATCATCAACATAATAATGAATTATTCCTCATCATAATCATTTCATATTTCAGAGACCCATCCCAAACTACCCCATTACTGCCTACGCACCATCACTGAATTTTCTTCCCTGCACCGTATTCCCCCTTTCCCTACCCATCCCCCTCGCCCGCACCCCGGAGATCGTCTGAGTTGCCGTCTGCACCCTTCGGCGCATTGCCAGTCACCCCTAATGCCGCCTCCCCCACCCTGTGTTTGTCGCGGGTCCGGCCGTGCGTCGGGCGCCCGACCCCCGCGTCGTTTTTCAAACTGTTTATTGGCACAATTATGCGCCGTAAACGCGACTACCGTGTTGCGGCCGCTGCCGCGGTGGCGGTGGCGATGGTAGTGGCGGTGCCAGCGGTGGCTGCGGTTGTGGTGATGGGGGCGGCGCTGGTGGCGACGGTGGCAGAGGCGGTGATGGCAGCGGCGTCGACGGTGGCAGTGGTGGAGATGATGGCGGAGGTGGTGCTGGCGGCGGCGGCGGCGGCGGCGGTGGTGGTGGCGGCGGTGACGTCGGTAGCAGAGGTCCCGGCGGCAGCGTTGGGGGAGGTGGCGGCGACAACAGTGGCAAAGGTGGCGGCGACGGTGACGGCGGTGTTGGCGACGGCGGCCGTCACGACGATGGTGATAGCAGCGGCGGCGGTGGTTGCGACAACGAAGACGGGGACTGCGGAGTGGGCGGTGGCGGTGGCAGCGATGATGGAGTTGGCGGTGGTAGAAGCGGCGGTGGCCGGTGAGGCGATGTGGGCGGTTGCGGCGGGTCGTTCATTTCGCTTTACGGTGGGCACCCAGGCAGTCGCGACGTGCTCCGAGCAATTAACGAGAGAAGGATCATCGCGAAAGAGGGAAACGGCCGGCTTCCGCGGAACGGCTGTTGCCAGTCGCATTGCTGTCATCCTAGCAACCGTTTTGCGTTATCACAACGCGCATCTTCGCAATCAATCCATCACAATGTTTTTTGAAATGGCACCGCGTAATTGAATACTTTAGTAAAGCAGTCTGTAGGCCTGATACAAATAGGCTATAGTCAAGAGATTTAGAGTTGTCTGTGGCAGAAAGAAGAGTAAAAATATTATACGCAGGGAGACATAATATAATGGCGATTTATATTACAATAATTTCCGTTAGTTACAATTTTTCTAATATTACATATTCATTTAACTGTTTAAAATCGTGCAAGAAATTTAACAAATTTGCAGACCACAGCCATTTATTTAATTTCCAAAGCTTTCCACAAAGTGATATTGTCATGATAGCGAATTCCACAGCTATTACTCACCAGTGAATTAGAGCGTATTGCACAAGTTCACATTGCGCGAAATTGAATATTTCTGCACAAACCGCAACCTACCATTCTCCTGAATTGAACGACCTACTTCAGCTCGAATTAGGTTTTGATAATTACGTTGAAACAAATGTATCCTTCAATTTAATGAACTTAACGATTAAATTAGGTAAAACTTTTCACTCTGCAAGTGCAGAGACACGTTGTACTGAAACGTGGGATGTAGAAATGCGAGCAAGAAAATAATCTCACCATTTCAAGTTTTTGCCTTCATTACAAAAGTACGAAAGAATTCGTTTAAAAGTTTGCGGTATACGTCCATGAAAAGTAAAAGGTTACAACATTCAAATAGTAATACATCTGATAGAAATAATAACTAGTGGTGCTACAGAATAATTACAGACTTTCCCGTATTAGTTTTCTATTTCCTTTGGTGTCGGCTAGCTATTCGGACGTACCACATACTCTTGCCAGCTGCCGTATATCGCTGCCCAAAGTACATTTTTTGACGTATTCTTAATTTGTCGGTTGAAATGCTAACATGAATAGATAAGTGACCTTTCGTTTAATGAATATGTATGTTCTATACCTCTCAACAAGGACAAAAATAACGACTTCATTATAAATATAATTATTATCTAAATTATAATTATCAAAGAGAACTTGAATAATTTCTAAAAGTGTAATGTAGTTTCCAAAAATGTAGTTTTCAAGTGTCCCTTGCAGCATTGTTGCGCAAATTTCAATAAAGCTTTGCGCATTGCTTGAAAGAAATAATTTACACCTTTTTTGTAAATTATTATAAAATACTATTTTTTGATGTATTAATCTCGTCAAATCCTATTTGCCTTATAATTGTCCTAAATATAAAGAATAATATTGGGCGACTAATTCTGACTCTCAATTACTCCACAAATACACATATTTTGAAAAAATTCAACATGATCTTATTTGAAGATCATTGAATCGTGTTTGATGAGCATATTTCATTAGAAAAACAATTGTATCTTCACAATATTGTAGTTATAGGAAGGGGCCAAATTTTTTAAAAATTTTTAATTTCTTTTTGCAAAATCAGGCATTTCAACAAAAATGAAACCTGCACCGTTCTCTTAGCTTCCTTTATGCTATCAAATGTTCCAATTTAATGAAAAATGTGCAGTTTTTAAGAAAAACTGGTTTAAAGAAAAAAATACCTATGTTCGACACACAATTTCGCAAAAATACTCATGTTTTCGAAAAATTGAATATGACCTTATATGCAGATGTTTTTGATGAACACATTTCATTAAAAAAATGTATCCTAATAAGTGTAGTTGTAGGAAGATGCCGAAAAAAATTTGGATTTTTTTCAATTTTCAAAAAATCAGAGTTTTCAACCAACATGAGACCTGTGCCATTCTCTTAAATGAACTTCAGACTATCCATCAACCCAATTAAGTGAAAATTGTTGGTGCCATTTTTTTAAAATGAGCCAGAGGCTTCACGTAAAGAACCCCCCAAAATTAGAATATCGGTTTTAAATTTAAGGGGGCACGAGATAAGGCAGATCGATCGCGGAATATCAATCTCGGTGAAAATCGGCTGAACGGTTTGGTCGCTAGCGTTGTTCACAGACAGACGGACGGACGGAGAGACAGATAGACATTTTGCTTTCAATTGGTTTTTCGGTATCAAGGACCCACAAAACAGTGATTCTGACTACACCATCTATCAGAGGATTTTCCCCTTAATTTAACAATTAGATTTATCCACTTTTTCGTTTTGAGGGCCCGGCAATGAATTTTTTCTGCCGAAAATCCGCCCTTTTTTCGCGCAACATTACATAACTTTCCCTGTACTACGTTTATACTGCGTATACGTACGTATGAAAAGTGTTAATCAATTAGTCAAACCTTTCAGGACGACTCTAAAAATATGAAACACATGCAAATTTAACTTGAATTTGTAACTAGCCCTTGTGTGTTGCATTGAAATTTGCTGTCAAAAATGTGGAACACAAATTGTTGATTTTTTTAAATTCTGACAAATTGTTCGTTACTCTAATAACCAGTCTGTAGCCTATGAAAACCTATTGCGTAAAATATCGTTGCCGCATTCATGAGAAACAGTTATCGCACGGAATATTTCTGAATAACTGTACGTTAATTAAATTGTAGTTGTTTCAAACTTCGAATAGCATTTTAACTACGAGCTTACATAATAGTAATATCTACCTAATTGTAATATCTCAGATTATTAACATTACAGGTCTTGTAAGGTGTAAGTTAGCACGAAGTGCCTATTTTCGATATAAATTTAGAAGAACATTAATATTTAACGTGTTTGGACAAACGAACAAAAGCCCAACTCTCACCATTAATAAAGGCATACGACGACAGGACAAAGACGGTAAGCTTTGAATAGGTTTGGATTATATAGAATCAATGTAGGTAGATTTGAGGAATTAAAAAACATATTACCAGAATAAACTGGAAGAAATAACTACAATATCATATTATTTTATTATAAACATGAAGTCAATATCAATACGAACAGTTGTATTCCGTAAGGACATCCATTTCAGGTGCAAATTCTCGTGCTGAGCGAATCGTCCCGGGGCGGACAAGCGGCGTCCGGAAGGCGCCTGCGAGCGAATGAGCGTGCGAGCCGCGAGCAGAACCGCTAGGCCCCTCGCGCCGCCGCGGCGCGCCGCCTGCGCAAGAAGCGGACCGCGCCCGCGGGGGCGACCGCCGGGGAACCGGCCACCGGGCGGGCAGGGGGGCCCGCGCGCTCGCGGCGGCGAACGCCCACCGTCACCTCACTCGCCCGCCGCTCGCCGTTTGTCACTGCCAAAGCCCTCCTCGCCCGCCGCCTGCCCCAAAGCTCACCTTCTCAAAGGCCACCGTTCCACCGCCCCACCGTCACGCCGTCACATTGTCACGCCGTCACATTGTCACGCCGTCACATTGTCACGCCGTCACATTGTCACGCCGTCACATTGTCACGCCGTCACATTGTCACGCCGTCACATTGTCATGCCGTCACATTGTCATGCCGTCACATTGTCACGCCGTCACATTGTCACGCCGTCACATTGTCACGCCGTCACATTGTCACGCCGTCACATTGTCACGCCGTCTCAATGTCACGCCGACCCATTGTCACGCCGTCACATTGTCACGCCGTCAAATTTTCCTACCCTCACGCCATTACTCTGTCACATCGCCACACCACACCACCGCCCCACCGCCCGACCACCCACCAGTACATCGTCCCACCGGCACACTGTCACAATGTCACACCATCCCCCTTTCACACCACCTCACAGCCTCCCACCCTTCCCTTCACTTCATTCACCCTTCTCCAGCAACTTTCCGTCATCACCATCTCCCTTGAACTTACTCCCTCATCCATTGCTTGAGCAGCCCAATCTATCTTCCACTGTCCACACACAGCCGTGTCATCCTCTGCCCCCTCCTGCCAACAAGCTGCTTAACACATCGTCGGTGCACATAAAAGTGACGCTTATCAAAATTGCCGTTTCCAGAAGAACGGTTTAACACGAGTGAAGACGTATATTTATCGAACATATACAGTGTTTTGCTCTATATATCGGCTGTTTTGTCATCTGTATTTATGAACGTTTACAAGTAAAAACAGACTATACTCAAAATATGATTTTACATAGAGTAAATATTAGCCGTATTTTGAGAAGTCACTTTCCGTGTGCACCGACGACATAAACTCACCCGCTCAGTCATTACCACTCTTCGTCTCCTTGCCCCCCGGCGAGCAGCGGTCCGCGCGCGAAACGCGTCTAAAAACGCGGCGGCTGGCTGGATGCGAACCGGGCGCCCGGGGCGTCGCTCAGCCCGCTGCGGAGGAGCGGAGCCACCCAGGAATGAGGCGCCCGCGGGGCGCCGCCGCTCATGGGAGAAACACTCACCACACCCTCGACCGCGGCCCGCCCGCCCGCCCACCCGGCGGTCCGCCGGCCTTCCCACCCGCCGCCCACCAGACCGCCCGACCGCCCGACCGCCCGACCGACCGCCCGACTACCCGACCGTCCGACCGCAGGATTTTCGACTAGCTTGTCAGCTAGGTCGAATTCAGTCGCTGTCTGGAGGAGAATTCCAACGGCTAGCTGCTCTGATCGGTAGTTTTCCGTGGTTTCTCCGATCAACACCAGGCGTATGCGGGAAAAGTACCCTAACAAACGGACCACGGACCGCGTGCGATCTTTCCTTCCTCTTCCTTGTCCTATCCTCTTCTCTTACACACACACACACACACACTTACACTAACATGCACTACACTACCACACATGCCGGAAGACCGGTCGGGAGCTTACAGCTTGTCCCGGCTGGGGCGGTGCCCCACTAGTGGGAGATACCTGGTTGAGGAAACCCCCCGCTTGTCGACGGTAGGTCGGCGCCAGATCTCGCCATCCAGCGGGGAAAGAGATCATCGACATCTCCCGAGAGAGAAAACACGCACTACACTACGGGACTAATGACCTAAGTAGTTGACGCGCCCGGAAACACGACTCAATCAATCAATCAATAAAACCGACTGCCCGACTACCCGGCCGCCCTGATGGCCCGACCGTCCAACGGCCTGCTCATCCGCCCGCCCATTCATCCCCACGTCCATTCTATCGCTAGGCTCGTTCCGCCCGCCAGCTCGCCCTCCCCACCCGCCGACCCATTCCGCGCGCCACTGCGAAAGTGAACGCACACAACGGCAGTGACACGCCGGCGATGGAGGGATGGGTGTGGAATTCGCATTGAATGGACACGCGGCGGGGTGCTTCAGCGTGTATTGTTACGAGGTCATAACTAGAGTTTCATAAAGCGAAAAATCCTGACCTCTAAATTCAGAAATTCTGTCGTATGTATTTAGCTCAAAAATCAAAACACATCGCACGTAAGGAAAGTAACTTTTTAAAGCAAAGTGAATTCGTTGAAAATTTCTAGCTTATAGTAAGTCGAAAATATAACATTTTCCATCAATTATTTGTGCCTTAGAAAACTATTTCAACGTACAAATTACAGCAGAATTAAATTAGTATTTAATGATTGAATTCCAAGAAAGAATTCTTTTAGAATATATTTTAAAGATAACAAAAAACTTCTTGATTTATTCGTGAAAATTTGTGATGGTTCTGGGGAAATGTCTCGTCCTCCGAATATACATATTCATAACACATGCAGATTTCATTTCGTAAACCCTGCACAGATTCCCCGTATCCGCGGCAAGGCAGAAAACAGCCAAGGCAAGACACGCTGAGGGATAACAAGGCGGCGGAGTGACAGGTGCAAATGAGCCAACGACCGACATAAGCGCCGGGGCCCCCGGAAACCCACCCGGGCACCCGCCGCGGCGGCGGCGGCGGCGGCACGGCGCTGAAAGAGCGGCCGCGCTGCTCATTAGAACCACACAATGGGCGACGGCGGCGCGGCGCGGCGCGGCGCCAGGGCACAGAGCGGGAGCCACCGGGGCCAAGCGCGGGCCGCGACCGCAGCGGCGCCGCGCGGGCGATTTCAAAGATGACTCAAAACACACAAAAGGCAGCACGCCCGCCCGGTGCCCTCGGGCAGGGAGGATGGGGGCAGTAGGGGCCGCCGCCGCCGCCGCTAGGAAGTGCTGGTGTGAACCGCAGGCGGAGAATCGCGAACTGGGAGGTCGCGGAAGGGATGGATACGGGTGGTGTAGACGTATGTTTTTGATAGAAAAGAAAACATTTTACTGGGTGTGTTAGCATATGTGGTACTTTTGACATCAGAGAATCTTACATACACCGTGAGGTCCTGTGTTCGAGATGCGGTGATTTCTCAAAGACCCAAAGGTAGCCTCCTCTTGCTGACAGAGGGAGAGAGCAAGGCTGCCCCTATCTTTAGTAGGTGCCGGCATGAAGGCGGAATTGGAGAGTCGGAAACTGGGAGGTTTTGGTAAGAGGTGGCTGAGGTATTTTGTAGTAAAAAAAATTTATTGGGAGTGTTTTATTGGAAATGGTAGCATATACTCGTTTAGTACTTCCGAGATCAGGGAAACCTGCATAGGCCGAGAAATCCTGCGTTCTAGACGTAATAATTACTCGAAAGGACACAAAGGCAGCCGCCAGACAGGTCCTCTCAGGGCAGGGAGACTGTGGGGCTGCTACTACCTCAAATGGGCACAGGCGTGAACCGCAGTTGGAGAGTTGCGAACTGGGAGGTCGTAGAAAGGGGCGGTCGAAAGAGGTGCCACAGTTTATTCCGTAGAAAAGAAAAACATTTTACCTGATGCGTTAACATCGTATTACTTCCGAGATTGCAAGTAGGTTGCGCACGCTCACATTGTTGCTCACATCGTGTAAGTTTTTTGAACTGGGAGCTTGAGGGTCCGTGATGTGAAAACACACAAAGAGAACCCACTTGACTCATGCCCTCTACTGGCGCACTGGTTTACCAACTGCTGCTAGAAAGTGCTGAGGTGAACGCAACGGACCTGGAGGTCGTGGTCAGAGTCGAAATTGAGTGGCGTCAGAATTATATTGTAATAATGACAATACTTTTCTTAACCTGATAATGGTGTACAGGTGATGTAGAACTTAGACCCCCTGTTTTCTAAGCAGATGACTTCGTTGCTTTCCAGTTTATGCGTGAGAGTATGTGACCATGACGGTAAAATCCAAAAATGGTTCAGATGGAATACCAAGTGAATGAGAAGCCAACCACACCGCGAACATATTGTGAAAAAGCTCAACCTTACGCAAGAGTTGCGGAGTAGAAAAGGTATTGAGAAATTAATTTATTCATTACAATTCATTTCAGTTGATCGTCATTCATATATATTGCAAAATATTGAAGATTAATTTCTTGGAATTTTTCCCAAGTATCACAAAAATCCAAACATGAATGATACCCGCCTGCATAGCTCATGCACTTTTCTTCGGTAGCTGACAGCTTAGAAACACTGGAAACATTTCCGAGAACGGTTTAGATTACGAGAAAAAGATGTAATTTTGACAATCCTCGCCATCGTTTCGGTGCGCTCAAAGTCCCCTGAGGGGGCCCCTGTTTGAAAAGCGACAAAAAGGAACTTTCCCTCATTTAAACAACAAGCGCTATTTTCAGCGACTCGTTCTGAACTCAGCTCTCGGAATCTGTCGAATAGTCACTTCCGTACGACTGCTGCCTGCTTGCACGAAATATCAACGTGCCACGAGGTAATGAATCATTTTAAACTAGAAACCCAGAGGTGCACAGTTATTCCTGGACCGGTAATAAAATGGACTAAAATGAAAACCTTATTTTTCTTCGTTGTGTCACTGTATAAGTGAATATTTCTTGCTAACATGTAGCATAATGAGCTAATATCTGAAGATCATATAGATAATTCGGGGTTGAATAGGTACTTGTAATTATCATTGTGAAGCGAATTCTTAAATAAACGCTGAAACAAAGTATTCTGAAAGATTTGAACAAATAATATTTCTAAAATTAAAATGTATTTATTTTGAAATTTTAATAATCCTACATTTAACGACAGTGTGTTCGTTTCTTTTTAGTTCACTAGTACTGATAAGATCGTTTGGTCTTGTCCGGCTTAACCTCATTCAAATTTTTCGAGCGTTCTAGTTGAATATTATTTTAACGTAGTTAAGATTAATTGCAAGTTTTACCTGAAAGATAAACCCTAAAATACTAGACTGGGAAAACTTATATAATTTAAAGTCGCAGATAAAAATTATATATTTTAGAAGGTTATGATATGCGATTTTTCCATGTGATTTTATTTGAAATTTATAGCATTAACAACAGAGATTCCTCAGAGAAGTTCTGATTTAAAATTGCATTTTAGTTACGATTCTTTTCAGTTATCTGGTTCTAAAAATATCCATTTATTCCTCATTGATATGCACACCTGTAAGAATGTAACTTCAATTATTCTTATTACGTCCGTAGTTCTTCATTGTCTTCGTAAATCCATGCACGACGCGACTCTTAGCTTATGAAAACAACTCATTTCTCTGGACAATTATATTTTATGAATGACAGAAATGGCACTTGAATGTTTGTTCTCAACAATTTTGTCGTTGAGTAGGCCTTTCATTTGATGTTTAACTACTAAAATAACGTAGAATTGAGGATTTACGTCCTCAGGCAAAAAAACCGCGACGAAGATTATTATCTGCGGGAAAAGTCATCGCACTCAACTAAGAACAAAACGTTGACCTTGCCTCTTAGAAGTCGGTGCAGAATTCGTAGATAATTGAAAATGAAACAAAAATCTTCGTGCCTCACCTGTTCTGACTGTAGACCTCGTTCTCGCATGCGATTCCCAAATTGGCCCTGGGTCTCGCGATGTGTGGCGGAGGAAACGATCTCTTATTGCTCTTCCCCATTCTTCCTCCGTTTCCTCCACGTCCTTCTGTTCCGTAATTATCTCCTTCGTCACCTCCGCCTCTAACCGTAGTCACCCACAACACTGAAGTCCCCCCCTCACAACTGCGTCATGGGTTTCTCCACCTTTGCTGCCATCATGAAAACCGCTATCACTCCATCCATCCGGACCGTTACTACAACTACCATCACCACCGCCACTGCCGCCTGCGCCATCACTGCCATTACCATTGCCGCCGCCGCCGCCGCACCGCCCGTGGGAACCACGTGCTCGGCACGCTTCTACACGCGCTAATGAAGAGCTAGTCCATAAACGCTCACGTCCGCCCACTGTAAAACCCGCAGGCCCGGCGCCGCCGCCACTGCTCCTACCGCCGCTGCAACGCCGCCGCCAGCGATCGTTCGCCAACGAGAAAACGAGGTTTGGGCTACGACGCCACGGAGAAAGTGGATGCCTCCCGCCTGCTTCGAGCGAACTTCTCAAAGAAATTTTCGGTCGACCTCTGGTGCTCTCCTGTCTCCGTGTTCCGAGGGTGCAATTTAGGAATTTTATTCAGAGGGGACATTCAAAACTCGAGGGCCTGGAGGTTGGGGACAAATTGAAGAATTTATGAGTGAAACGAAAATCCTTCACGTATTATGCAACAAAATCTGAAAGAACCCTAATAAATGTCTTTAAGAATGTTTCTTGTCTAATTTGCTTACTGTGGTTGACAACTGTTTAGTGTTTAAATCGTAAACACCCATTACAGAGCATTGCAATTAATCAAATTCTCATGCTAGATCTTTTGACCGTCTATTGCAATCTTTTCGATCATTTCACCCTGTGTTAACAAGGTTTCTCATCTGTTCTGCTTATCGTATGGTGCCGAAAATTGTAATTACAGACCGCAAGGCTCAACTCATTTTCTCAGAGATCGTTACATGCACTCCTCTTTGTTAGTAGTATTAAACACAAAATTAACTATTCACGCAATTTATTTTACTAAAATACATTTTCATGAATTATTTTTTTCCATTTCTTGTCACGTAAAAGTTTTTACACAAAATTTTACAAAACATTGGTGTGGTACTTTGAAATTAGAATACTATGAAACAATTGCGAACGAAGCATGCTAAGACACTAGCAAATCTGTTTCTCTGCTTAAAACGTAAAGCAATCAAGCCGGAGAGACCTGTTTCGGACGCCAGCTGGGAAAGCGAGAGCAAGAATCTCAGTTTCTACTCTGTCACATCCTCGCACCGCTGCTGGCTGCTAATAAAAACAAATCTGCCGGAATCTGGAGGTCGCATCAGTGTTGCCAACACGGCGTTTTAAGATAACTTTACAATATTCTTTCTTTGAGTTTTGCTGACTAAACGTTTTGTTACTTTACTTACTTAAAATTATTCACACTTTCAAGATCAATGAAGTAAATTAAATTACGTAATCATTAAGTTAACTGATTAAAATATGCCTCTTCTGGGCTCTGTTTTCTTTCGTGAAATATGGCGATTTCCCAAATTAAATTCAGTTTCTATACATGTTTATTTCAAATAAAATACAAATATATTTTTCCTCTTGTTAATAAAGCACTATTGCGACCATGAGGTATTTCACATAGATTGAAAGAGAAACAAAAAATGCATTGGAATTGTTAGCTCTAACTTGAGTATGCCTTTAAGTATTTAGACGTATCGAAGCTATCAACTACGACTGAAGTATTTACCTTTATCACTCTATCCCAGACAATGTGCTCGTGTTCATAGGCCATAACGGAACCGGTCTATGAGAACCGGTCGCCATATGTCTGACTTTGAGTAGCATAGATTGCAAAATGAACTTGCTGAACATTATTGCGGTAATATCTTTTCCGAAGTAATGAAAGTACTGACTTCATAGTCCCTAATTAAACTGGAAAGAAGAATACTAACAAAATCAAACTCCAATTAACTGATATTGAAGGAAAAGGAAGAAAAAATATACAAATATCGTTCTTTTCTTTATTTTCAAAATCTCAGCATTGCTTATTCAAAAAATTTTAAAATCTTCATAATAAAATAATTGAAGTGTAAACTTAATGTGAAATTATTTTAATTTCTTTACAATCATACCTCTGAAAGTGGAAAAAAAATAAAACACGCTAAACACAGGAGAAAAAAAATAAACACGTTACAAAGAAACCCACAGGACAAAAAACACCAAAAAAAACATAAAAGTGTAAACTTCAAACTCTGCCATGGGCCTCGTTTTATTCCTTTGTTCCATCGATACCCAAACCATTACGCCGCTTCCCCAGCTCTCATCGCACGGAACCAACCCATTACAGCCGGGAGCGACGATCGCAACTCCCCCACCACCCCCTCTCCTCCCCCGCTCCCCCACCCGAACATCCCGAAGGCCGACGAGCACCTCCGAAGACGCGCGGCGCGGAGCGCCCATTTCGAAGAAAATTGATTTCACGTGGCGACACGACCGGCAGAAGATCGCGCCCCGCCACCGCCTCAACCTC